>OZ005650.1:61033217-61255717 GCA_963930645.1 Salticus scenicus | reverse complement strand
TATATTGGAAATAACTCAAATAATCAACGTTGACCATTTAAAGGAAACTATTTCAATTCGTTAAAAAGTAATTAACTAAAATCCTCATAAAAGATTTAGGATTAGAAAGAATTTAATATCAAGCTAATTCTAATAATATTAATAATAATAATAATAATAGTAAATCTTTTATACGTTCATTTATTTATTTGCAAATTTATTTTCATCGCGTAACATAACATTCTGATTCAGACAGTGGAGATTTGAAAAGAGATATTATGGGCTCTCTCTAGGTGTTGTACTTCAAACTGGTAAATGGGAAGTGCTGAATTCGATTCCACACCGCACTCATTGTCCTAACCATTAGAAATTTTGCGTAATTTTTCACTGAAAATCATATAAATACGAGTTAGGATCCATTAAAAAATATCCCCACGGAGGGCATTCCGTCAAGTCCTAGGACCCGCATGCAGTCACTTTTCTTTAAGTCTTGAATCACCACCACGATAATACGAGCTACCAGGATAATACTGCCGAAGTCTATAGGGACTCCAACGGAAGTTCATGTGCGAATTCGTTTTTTTCTGTGCAGGGATACGGAAGCAGAAACTCTAGCCAGCTTATTGCGGGCACAGTGAATGCAGTCAAAGGTAGCGTAGACCCGTTATTAGGAATAAATCGGATTCATTGGTGTTTAGTTCCGAAATATGTTTTTCAGATTTATAAATGGTTCATTTGAACGTTGCAACAGCAAAGTGTCAAAGTATGCTATTACATTGTAAATTAAAAATTTTTTTTAAAAAATGTACAGAATTTTGTACAATTACTTTCTTATAACTGTATACCTAATAATATCTAATAGTTTACTAAGTTTAAAATTTGTTACGGTCTCTTTACAAAAGTTTTCTGTGTGAAAATGCCAAAAATACAATAATTTCCTGTACGAAAATGCAGCAATATATCATAAAATCTATATGAAATATGATAAGATATAAAAGCAGGCTTAAATTGCCTTTACAGTATATAGAGATATATTATCAATAGAAAAATAGAAGCCGTTACATCTCTCTTTGTCACACATAAAATTCAGTAAAAATAACAGTATCTCAAAAAAAAAAAAAAAAAAAAAGTGATTAATCCTTCATTGATTTTGTTTAAACGTGCATAGCTACAGATTTTTTTAGTGATACAAAATTGAGATATTAATAATATTAAGCGAGGCATAGGTAAGCCTCGGCCTTCAGGGCCCCGAGCCCGTCACGCTGTTTGCTTTTCTTTTTTTTTTTTTTAATCCATGTCTTTTTTTCGTGTATTTTCTTACTGTTAGCTGTTTTATTCACGCACTTGTGATTTTTTTTTTTTTTTTTTTTTTTTAATGCTGTTTTTTATGGATTTTTTAACTTTCCCCCTTTTCCTCCACATTTAAAATAAAATGTGCTGGAAGTTATAATGGGAGGCATTTTTTATTCAATAGAAATTAATTATGCATGGCGTCTTGGTAAAAATTAAACTTTGTAATTCTTTAAATTAAATTCTTTGAAAAATTTAATTACTTATGTAAAATTCTGTAATTTTTTTTTTTTTTTTTTTTTTTTACAAAGACATGTAATTCGTTATATATGTTTCTGTGAAAGAAGATAAACATCAGTATTTAAAAAATTAAGCGCGAGGTAAAATTTTTCGAATAATCTGAAAATTAAGTAAAACTGTTTCCTTAAATCGTATCTTTTTTTTTTTTTTTTTTTTTTTTTAAATCTGAACAGCAAGCCAGCATTTTTCTCTTTTTAACATTTTCCAAGTTTGTCTGACTGTCCGTGCTCTAACCTCCGTAAATATTCTTGAAACAGATATATGTTATTCAAGTTCACTATCGGATGTTTCCTATGGAAAATGGAGTGAATAACTCGAGGTTTGTTTACAGGGACACCCGAAAGTATTCAAAAGCATTGTGTTCTATGAGAGATATTTCTACAAACGATATTTTAGTACCTTTTAGTGTACACAAACCTTAATGAAATTAAAATATGTTATTCATATGCACAAAAGAAAGCTTTTAATTTGTGTATCTGTCTGGATGTCTCTCTTTATTTGTCCGTCGGCTCGTTCCCATCAACCTCAAATATTTTCTGAATTTTTAAAAATTGATATATGCTATTCAAGTTCCTTTTGGAATGTTTCCTATTAAAAATGGCTTTAATAGGTTCTGTACAACTGGTTTGTGTACAAGGACACCGAAAAAAATTCCAGTGCATTGTGTTTTAGACAGACATTTTTATATACCACATTTCAATAACTTTGTACTGTAAAAATCATTAAAAAAATGACATTTATTGAATATGTTAAAATTACGTTTTGTATAGAATATGATATGTTTAACCTTCAGATTTACAGGGATACACTAAAATATTCAGGTATACATTAAGGGCTGCAATTAGAAACTCAAGGCTGCATTTTCTTTTGCGTTAAGCAATTTTTAACACTTTCCAACAACGTTTAAGAGTGATTATGAATACAATTAGCCCATATATACGCCTTTCAGTAATTCTGTCCGTCCGTTGTGTGATAACGTAGGCAAAGAACATTGAAAGTTATACAACGAGTACGTGCAGTTGCAAAGTGTTAATAACCAGTGCTTACCACAAGATTTTTCGTTTTTATTTATACACAATTTTTTCTTTCCGAACATATATATAAAAAATAAAGTATTGTAATCATGTCAAAAAATCGACTTTGATTTTGGTGTTTCTACTTGTTTGGAGGTCTCCTGAGTTTTTACTATTTTTACGATGATGTATGTGTATATGTATCTGAGTGAACACGATAGCATCTGAACGCTTTGTTCGATAGATATTAAAGTTGGTATGTGTTTTACAGATCACCGTAGCACGAAACTTATTGATTTTGGTGAATCGAGCGCTTATAGTTTTTTTCTTACAGGAACACAAAGAACAATTCTTCATCATTGTGCTCCATAGTCTGAAATTCTTTAGGGTGCAATAGCGTCTAAACGCCTTATTTGATTGAGCTGAAAATTTATACACATGTTATAGGTTGTCATTTCACGAACTGTATTTATTTTGATGAATCTAGCACTTACAGTTTTTTTATAGGGACACAACGAAATATTCTTTATCATTGTGCTTATAGGCTTAAGTGCGACAACGTCTAAATGCCTCATCCGATGGAGCTAAAAATTTGTGTACATATTGTAGTTCCTCGTCGCATGAAATTAATAAAATTTGGTCAGTCTAGCTTTTACAGACTCTTACAGACACAACGAAAATTTCTTTATCATAATGATCTATGATCTAATGGTCTTTATGATAAGGGCACAAATATTTAAAGTGTAATAGCACCTTAATGTCGTATCCGATTGAGTTGAATGTTTATATACGTGTTACAGATCACTGTCCCTCAAAACGTATTAAGTTTTGAGAATCTAGAACTTATAAATTTTTTTTTTTTCAGGGACACAAAGAAAAATTATTTTTCATTGTGTCTTATTGGTTCAAACTATTTAATATGCTAAAACGTCTAAACGCTCTTCTTCGTTTTACCTCATCCGATTAAACTGAAAATTTATTTAAATGTTCGAGGTCACCATTGCACGAACTGTATAGATTTTTCTGAGTCTAGCCTTTACAATTTTTTACAGGTACAAACGAAAATTTCTTTATCATTATGATCTACGGACTTAAATTATGTGAAGGGCAGTAGCGTTAATTTAAACAGCATAACTATACAAGGAAAAATACTCAAATACACTATTGTAATTTCCCCTTTGGCTTATTTAATAATTTATTTTACTTTAATTTATTTATACAATCATTAATTACTTAATGTTCAAAAAATTAAATTGAGTCACTCTACGTTTTTTTTTATATATTATTATAGAGGCATATCAAAATATCCTTCAAGTAAATTAATATTAATTTTCTTTGCACACACTTTCGAATACAAACTAAGCGTCCTTTGACAGAGGAAAACATTTGAGAAATGTTTATAATAAGAAATTTTTATTTGAGAAATTTTAAATACTTTTAGAATACTTTGTAATATTTGCATGCTCAAGTAGCTTGAAACTTCCACGTAAATAAAATTTATTTTTCTGTGAACGAGTTTAGAGTGGGTATGGAAATGCCTTCGTTTACTCTGATTTTAATAAACATGGTCGAACTCTTATCAAAGATGCAAATGATACACCTGGTATTACAAAAGTAAAAGATATATATAAGATAATAAATATTAGTTATTTTGCCATAAATTTATAAGATTATTAAATAATGATAAATTTTTACTAACTATGGTTAGAAAACAAACAAAGGAACAAGCTTTTTTTATTCATTATTATGAAATTAGAATATTTGTAAGCGAATTTTACAATAAGTTCTTCAGAAATTGAATACAATTTTTAGGAGGCAGATTTAAACTATTTGTTGTTACTTTAAGTTAGTTAAATTTTCAGAAATCACCACTTTTTGCATGAATAGAGTAGGCATCCTCAAAAATATGGATTTTCAAATTTACAGCTCACTACTAGTATTATTTTTAGTTATATTTAATTTTTTATTGGTATTAAGTCACGTGTTATCATTTGTGTTATCTATAACTTTGCATTTATAGGAACAGTATGTACAAAGTATTCAACGCAACGTCTACGGGAAATGTGTTCGCCAATCTGTTGCTAATTTGGAACGGAAAGCATCACAAACAAATCTTTATTTCATACCATAAATATTTTAGAAAAATTTATTGCAATATCAGTAGTGTGCCTGATAAAGTGATTACATGAAGCTTTGTAGTTTAAGGTTTGTGTAACTTATCCTGCAATGTAAATGGTGAATGTGTCTGTATGTTTTCTTTTGTCAAATTGTAATATGTTTCCGCTAGTGGTTGCTTTTCTACCGCTTGACCGCTGCAGGTAATTGGCTCTGATGGTGAACATTTATTAGCATTACGTTGTGCCACTTATCTTCCTCTTGCTTTGCACAGGAGTTAAATAATTATTTAAGTAATTTTATATGCATATATAATACATTTTAGTTTATTTTAAATTTTAATACTTTTTCCGAAGTTATTATCTATATGTATATATAATTTTACTGGCGAGATCTTCATTTAATTTTCATGTATAGATGAAATCCTAATACATTTGTTTGTAGTTATAAGAAGAATTAATTAACAATAACTAAACTACACCTTTTCCGAACTGCCGTGATATGAAAAGCACAAATATGGAGTTAAAAATTGGTAATGGCTTTTGAAAAAATTGATGCAAAATTTAATATGTAGATGTCTCTTAAGCAAATTTTAACTATTGCATTAATAACCACACGTTACTTCAATCGATCGGTACCGTACGCATATTTATGCAATGATTTACGGCAAAATTCGTCGGGAGCTGGGGAGGGGAGTGTTTTGACTGTACATGAGTTGAAGATGAAACGATAACAATGAGATAGCATTTTTTTTTCTTTTCCCAGAAAATACAGTTACGAGCGAGAAAATTACTCATAAGGCTTTAGCTCGCGTACTTTGCTAAAACAAGCTGTTATTCAGCTAGGCTAGACTCTTAGGTTAGCGAATTTCCTCTCCTAGGATTACTTGCCATAGCTGTCCCAACAGGAGAATGATATAGGCACGATTCAGGAGCTGTCAGAAACACCTGCTCATCACAACTCAAACATGCGCTTGATTGGGAAAATATCTGCTAACCACGCCGACCAGAGATATTGTAGAAACACGAAAGACAATTGATGTAAAGGCATGTAACGCATACTATGGTGTATTCCATGAGATTACACATCGTATGCTATGGGTATGTCATAATACGCACTTGGCCGTGTGCAATGGTGATGATTAGAAGAAGCAACGGCTTAAATGACCCCAGGTCTCGGTAGCTGAGTTGCCTGTCAATATTCATCCCACACAGCCACTTATAGCCATAAGACATCTATATAAGATGATACATTAAACTTCCATAAACATCCTACAAATATCTATTAGCACGACAAATGTCACTCTTTTTTACATCCATTAGCGTTAAATCTTCTTAGTAGTCTGTTAAATCTTGAAATATCCAATAATTGGACATCTTACATCTAATACGTATTGAAAATATCTAAATCTAGTTTTGATCTAACATGTTACACATATTAGACATATTACACATCGAAAAAGTCATGTCTAAATTTCGTCTACATTTAAACATCTGATAGATATCTATAATTAGTACAGAATATCCAGGGCTCTTAATGGACATTCTTAAGATATTCTGTACCTTTATATGGATCAGTGGATGTAATTTAGATGTCTAATGAGTATAAGTGAGGATTGCCTTCACTGATGTCTCTGTCATACGTCGAATCTTTAAAAGTTCGCATCAGATGATGTAAGCGCAGATCGGACTATCACTATATTCTCGCGTTCTCTCGATGAACCGTTACATTTTGGATTTTCTGATCAAGTATCTAGATAGTTGATTTCTCTTTTTACTTTAGTTGAATAGCAGGTTCTCTCTGAAATGATAACACTTGTGCATACTGTTGTCGAATTCGTATGCAAAGAAGTTATCAGTCGACGGTACCATAATGTTATGCCTTAGTATTGAAGTATCTTCTGTTTTGTACTGGATCGAAATATTGCGTTGTGATGCGCTGGGAAAACCACACATCTATTGGTTACTAAAATTTAAACAAATGCATAAAATTGTAATCTATGGGCATTCGCAATTTAAACCAATGCGAATATAATTCCAACACGGTGCGTCGATTTTTGTATAATAGTATGCATATATACACATGCGATAATGTGCTTACGTGAAAATAAATTGCCTTTTTTATAGGGGAGAGTGGGGATGAATGGGACGCAGGATGAATGGGACAATAGCAAAATTTTTATGTTTAGCAAGCACTAGAAACTTCACAATTTTTCTGATATATGGAAGTACTGAGGGCATTCATAAAGTGTAGTTTCAGAATTGTGCTCTCTATTGAAGGGCAGAAAAAAGTTAAAGTGTCTGTTTCTGCTGCCACAGTAAGTAAGTTTTTACTGATTCAATTAGATAGAAGTTAAAAATTAACGATTTGCTTAAAGTTAATATACTCATATATGCTGAAAAGGCATAATTTTTTATTGTGTTTATGATATTCAAGAAGAATATTGACTGTTCCTTAAGCCTATTTCCTGTTTTATATGATCATGTGGTGGTGGGGATGAATGGGACAGTTTGAATGGGGATGAATGGGACATTCCCAACTATATGCTAATTTAAAATTGTACACAAGAGTTATATTAAAACAAATCGTAAATAGATTTTCAATGTTTTTATAACCTGTAGCTCAGTAGTTATAACATGGAATTATAAAAGTAGCATGGATTTAGAGAAAAATAGATTGAAATTAATTGTTCTGATTTTTGTTTATAATAATTATGATTAAAAAAAATTATAAGTTAGAATATTCAATGCAACTTAAATCAATAATATCAATAATTAAAAAAAATAAATAAATAAACTAATAATAATTGGATTAAAATCACAGTTTCAATCAAGCTAATTAAATAAATCCTGATGATCATTAATGTAACACAGAATAGAATGCTTATTTTTCCGATCAGTCGGAAACAAAAATTTATCTGGATAATTTGTACTCTATGATAATCATTTATATCTTTCTAGTGTCATATTTATTTATTTATAGATTAGATCTTATTAGATTAAATTACCAAAGCACAGAGCACTAGGAACTGTGCGAACCAAAGGACTTATGCCTTTTGATGTTAATTTGAGTCAATACATCAGTTTATGTTAATTTCAGTAACTTCATAGTGTGTAATAAAATCACATAAACCAATTTAACTTTAAAAATTCATTTATTTTCCATCTTTTCTTTTCTTTGTTAACTCCAGTCCCGTCCCATTCATCCCCATGGGTGGGGATGAATGAGAAATGCACATGCATGTAAAAAAAAAAAAAATGATAATATTTTATTAAAGTTAGAATGTTTACATGTAACTGATTACTGAAGTGTACTTATGAGCAATGTTATAAAATTCTGAATTACATATGGTGAACGTAATTAATAAAAACATGAAAAATGTCCCATTCTCCCCTATATTAAGCTTTCCTATTTTGTATGATTCACTACGCCGTTGCATTTAACGTCTTAGATTTTCTTTTCAAATAAATTATTATTTTTTTTTTGGCATTCGTGATATTGTGATTTTGTTAGCAACACATAAATCTAGACAGTTTTATTATGGCCACTGATAAATTTAAAACTATCTTGATGATCTAGACATGTATGTGCATGTATCCTTCTATAAAATTTTCCCTTGAATTGTTTGTATTTACATATATCACTCACTTAATATATATATATATATATATATATATATATATATATATATATATATATATATATACTAGCAGGCTTTGCCCGCTTCGCTGGTCACTATTTTTAAATGAATCACTATAATTACTGAATTCTCAAAATTGCATTAATTTTTATCACGTGAAAAAAAAAATAGCGAAACAAAATCTGATTAGGAAAAATGTCGCGCCGGGTTCTCACTGCCTTCCGAAAAAATTCCCAAAATGCTCTAACTCTTATTTCCCCCTTCGACCCCCCCTCCCGTCTTTCCTAATAATTTTACAAATTCAAAAATATCCGCAATCGATTTGTAAATATCAAAAACCTCTATGCACCAGTTTTGAACGATCTATCTCTATTTTTATTTTTTTGCCCCACCACTCTCCCCCTTCCCAATAATTTTAAAAATTCGAAAATATCCGCAATCGATTTGTAAGTATCGAAAACCTCTATGTACCAATTTTGAATGATCTAACTCTATTTTATTTTGTTTGCCCCTCCGCCCCCCTTCCGTCCGTCCTAATAACGTTACACTTTCGAAAATATCCCCATTCGACTTGCAGGCATCTAAAGCCAATCTGTACCAATTTTGAACGGCCTAACTGCATTTCTATTTGTTTTTGCCCATAGCCCCCCCTTACCGCCCCTCCTAATAATTTTACAAATTCAAAAATATCCGCATTCGATTTTAAGTATCGAAAACCATTTCTGTACCAATTTTGAACGATCTAACTCTATTTTTATTTTTTTGCCCCCCCCCCATCCCATCCCCCTTCTCACCCCTCCTAATAACTTTACACTTTCGAAAATATCCCCATTCGACTTGCAGGCCTTTAAAACCTATCTGTACCAATTCTGAATGCCCTAACTGTATTTCTATTTGTTTTTGCCCATAGCCCCCCCCCCTTCCCGCCCTTCCTAATAATTTTACAAATTCGAAAATATCCGCAATCGATTTGTAAGTATCGAAAACCTCTATATACCAAATTTGAACGATCTAACTCTATTTTTATTTTTTTGCCCCCCCCCCTCTCCCCTCCCCCCTTCTCTCCCCTCCTAATAACTTTACACTTTCGAAAATATCCCCATTCGACTTGCAGGCTATTGAAACCTATCTGTACCAATTTTGAAAGGCCTAACTGTATTTCTAATTGTTTTTGCCCCCCCCCCCCTTGGGGATCAAATTTCGAAAATTCCAGGAATTGGTTTTTAGACATTTATATTAGCTATATTTTAAAGCAAAAATTTTACGGATATCTGTTTCTTTGTTTGAGCTATGAAGGATATTTTGAATTCACGTTTTGCCCCCTCCCCCCCCCCTTGGGGGCCGAATTTTTTCAATTTTTTTCTTTCCTAAACCATCCCTGACCTATAAGGAAAAAAACAAAAAAAGAATGATCGAAATCGGTCAAGCCGTTTACAATTTTATAATGGACATACAGACAAACATTCATTTATATAAATATATATATATAGATTATAAGAAAAAAAACTTTTTATAAACTGTGTTTTTAAATTTTCTGTTGAATCATAGAACTAACTACATTAGCACTTTATCAATGCGTATGAAATCTTTAAACCGATAGTGACGTCAATTTTTGTGAGATACATAATTTAATTTTTTAAAATTTTTTAAAGCTCACGTTTAATTAAATTATTTATTTAATCACGTTTATTTATTTTTATGTCGAAAGAAAATGAACTCGTAATTTTTTTTTGGCAACAATTAAATTATAGCTAATATTTTAATGGCTATTTATAAGGTATTAGGAGGTTATTATTTTCATATTTTAATTAATAATAAGAAAACTATTCGAATTTTTTCGAATTTTTTTTTTTTCCTAAACCATCCCTGACCTATAAGGAAAAAAACAAAAAAAGAATGATCGAAATCCGTTCAGCCGTTCTCGAGTTTTAGTGAGACTAACGAACAGCAATTCATTTTTATATATATAGATATATATTCTTCTTCTTTTAATAAAGCATTTCTATTTCATTTGTTTCGAACTTTTCACTCATGCAGTTGATTGTATTCTGACTTCGAATTGTCATTTGATGTTTGAATTGTTTTCACCGCATTCTGAATTTTAGCAGACTGGAAGCAAGATAAAAGCAAATCATGAAAACACCAGTCCCTATTGTTTGCGATAAATTATGAGTTTTCTTTTGTTAGTTTGGTTGAATATGTATTCATTTGTTTTTTTAAAATTCTAAATATCAGGAACATACCAATCATCAGCGGATAGATATCTGTCGTGAACTGCCCCAAAATAACTGTTAATGTACTATGTCATATTAAGCCATAGGCCTCATGTTTGCTGCAGTCCCGGGAAATTTTTAGTTCTCTATAAAGATATCTAACTACATTTTCCAGATTTAATAAGTATCTTTTAATAGCTTTGTAAAGTTTACATTAAAGAACTTGATACAATTTCTTCCGCTTTAATTACGCCTCACAATAATGCAGTTGAATGATCAACGGAAACTTATTTTTCATTAAGTTTTATTCAATAACTTTATTAACAATATAATTAACAATTTAAGCGTGAATTTCATTACATTTTCATTTAATCCTAAATGTTAGCAAATTTTGAATTTATAAAACTGATTTAAATATTATGTAAATCGCTTTTCTTTGCCCATTTCTAGTAAGTTGCATCAGCGTTATTTTGAATTTTATACAAATGTGACAATATCTTTTAGAATGTTTTGAAATATTATAATAAAAATTATCTATATAAAATTTGATCAACATATACATTTATAGAAAGATTCTTGAAAAGAGTTTAAATAAAATTATATATAAATAAAAATAAATGAAAAATATACTTCTCTGTATTCAACTTTTTTCTTATTAATTTATAGAGTATTTCATAGCATAGAGTTTTAAAGATTTATGAGAATTCAGAATTGAAGTATCAGATAAATAGCTATGTTCTGAAATTGTTTTATTATTATTATTTAAATCCTATTGTAAAAATTACGATTAGATTATTTGTTTAACATAAAATGATGATAATAAAATATTACGGTTAACTTTTTTTTTAAACACAAAAATTTTCATAAAATTTTCGAACACTTCACTCAGTTTTTCTTACAAGTTTTCTTCAAATATCATTTAAGGTGAAAAAGACAAAATTCATGAAATGTATATTTTAATTAGAGTAAAGAAAAGTCTTAAATTAAAACTTTTTCTAATGAAAATTTTATTTAGCTAATTAATCTAAAAAGTTTCTAATTCAGAAAACATAAATTTTCAGATTAATTTTCTTGTATTTCTTTGGAAATCAAACTAAAATCCTGCAGCAAATTCTTACGTGAAAATAGCAGTAAAACTTATTTTGAAAAGTTGAGTTTTAAGCTTAGAGGATTAAAATAGTTACTTTTGTTTTAGGAAAATAAGTTGCAATAAAAAATTAAAATTTGTTCTTAAATACCTGGCTAATTAAACATTTCTGTTTTAAACATCATTTTTTAAAGATAACTGGAAAAGTTAATCATACAGGAATTATAATTTTTGCTTGAAATAACTTAGTCATAGGTGTAATCTTAAAATATTCCATAAATTTCAAAATAATAACCATATTGTTTTGAAGATAATTTTAATTTGTCATTTTTGTTATCAATTTATGTGTTCTTTTATAAAAAATTAAAATGAAATATTTTTAAAATTGTATTCATTGCTCTTTTGATGATAGATTGTTCACTATATTCTAGAATATTTATTAATAAAAATATTTCATGAACATGATAATAATGCAAGAATTTTATTAGAATGAATATTCTTTAAAATTAATGAAAGTTATTAAATATTTGAAAGTTTTCCAGCAGATTATTTTCACATTTAAAACAAACTAACATAAAGTTGCTCAAATTAAATCACGTATTCTTTTACTTAACCCAATGCTTTATAATTTTTTCGAACAATGTATTTATAAAAGTCATCAAGAAATACGGAGAATAATTTAAAGTTAACTATATAACTCACTTAAAAATATTGGTCACTAAGTGTAAGCAAAATAATTGTTTTATTTCCATTCAGCTCCTTTATAATGCTTTATTTTTTGTTCTAATTTTTAACTGGCTGTTACTTTGCCAGTTATTCTACTATATTAGTTATCTCTATCTATTAATTTATCACCTTTTTAGATGAAAAGTTGAAAATATAGATAAATCTTCAGTAAAATTCACACTGTGCTCTATTTTGATATATTGACTCATATTACTTTGATTTTGATTCATGTTACTTTTTCTTACCCTGTATTTAAATACTCTAAAGATGGATGGCAGATTAAGTCGTAACATTAATAAGGGAGGATAATAAATTTCAATCACCTTTAAAGATACACTAAAATAGATTTAAGAACAGTTTCATTCGACTTAGAGTTCCTAGTAACGGGGTCTTACACCCCCCCTCCTCCCTCAAACTCCCGTTCAATTATAACGTTCACATTCATTAAAAAAAAAAGAAAAAATCAAGGTTGTTATTATTTCCCTTCAAACTTGCCAATTTTGACAAATTTTTAATGTGGTAAATACGAACATCAAAATTCTAAACTTCAATTTCCTGCAGTTATCTGTTTTTAAGTTTTACTGATAACATATATGCATGCAGATCTTCTAAACATACTAAAAACTGAACCTCCGTATTCAATGAACCTAAAAACGTGATATTATACAAAAAACCAGATTAGAAAATAGAAATTCAAAAAATGCTCTGTTGATAGTATTGGTATGAAAAGTTAATTTTCCTTCTTGAGCAATGTTTGTCGATATAATAAAATGTAGCAAAGTACTTCTATCAGTTACATTCGATAGAAAAGAACTTTTAGGACAATTTTGGATAGCCTTGAATTTTAGATAGCCTTGGCTAGAAACTACATGCACATCAAATTGTGTTCTTACATTCATTTTCATATTATAATAATCTATCATAAAAAAAAAAAAAAAAACTTTAAAAACCCAAACTCTTAATGTATCGTATCACATAAATCTTTTCGAAGTTAAAATAAAATTTAGTTTGGGGGGGGGGGGGGGGGATTGTTTATTAACCAAAAAATTGATGAAATTTCAAATTTTACTGTGGGGGTGCAGGCTGTATAATATATTTTTGTGTTCGTGAGAGAAAAAAAAAAAATTGAAAACTGCAATTTTTAATCCCACTTCAAAAACATGCGACTTAATTTAAGGCAGATTTTTTATTTCTCCTAACGGTTTCCATACAATCTTCTGCTGTTGCCACCTAAAATACATACTTTAGTTAATTTTAAAAAATCTAATTGTCCGATCGATAAGCTGTTTAATCCATCGGATTCGCAAAAATTTTCCCTTTCAATTGGTACCTTATTTGTAACGATACTACTGATTTTTCTAATTTATTTTCCTCATTTTAAATAAATGTACGTTTTTTATTTATTATTTATGTATTTTTTTTTTTTTTTTTTTTTTTTTTTTTTTATTATTATTCTGACAAAAGAAAAATTGACAACAATTAAATTATGTTAGATTCACAAACATACCGTAGTGAATGACAGTAAGTACATAAGAATTTGAGGAAAAACCTAAGTGAAAATGAAATGCACTTCCAGTAAATTCCAAGTATAGCTTTAAAATATCCAATTACTTTGATTAGCCCGGTAAACCAATAATAAATGATTTCATGCCACAATCTACAAAAAACATTCTTCTAGGCATAAAATATGTTCTCATTCCATTTTTTGTAGGGCAGCTTGTAATTGTTACACTATACTTAAGAGAAATTTCCGCCATAGACGTAATGTACTTGAATTCAATCGGGTGGCCCTGTATACGAACCATCTGCTTAATCTCAACGAAAAGTTTAGTTTAGCATCCCTATATGATACAGATTTAGAATACCGAGTTTAGACATTCTCTTACTATTGGTTCTTAAGATTATCTATAACACACACATACACACACCAATCACAAAAAAGATTATTTTCGGATTCAGGGGACCTCAAAACGTGTAAATATAATAAAAACTAAATTTAGAGCATTTGACCTCAAAACAATACTTTCTCTACTATATATACGAGTAAGAGAAAGTAAGAATTAATAATAAATTTTTGAAATTAAATGAATAATAAATTTATAAATTTTTAATAATAATAATAATTTAAAAAATAAAAAAATAAAAGCTAATAGCTAGTCTGTTGAAACTAGTTTTTATAGATAGAATTCTGAAATAATTCTAATATTTATTAACATGTTTTCGTAATATAAACTTAGTATGCTAAAGCGTTAAAAATTAGATACGCAGTTAGTACCATTTTCAGAAAGAAAATAATAATTGATTTTTAGAAACTTAGATATATCTCCCAACATTTTTATTTTTTATTTATATTTATTTCTGTATCTCACTTTTTTACTTTAATTACCTATATGTATTGCAGAGAAAGTGTTCTTTTTGAGTCAAATTTTCGAAATTGCGTTTTCGTTATATTTACACGTTTTGAGGTCTTTTAGAGACAAAAATGTTTTTAGCGTTGACTTGCGGGTATCTGTGTCTCTTAAGAGCATGTCTCAGGAACAAATAGTAGCAGAAAATCGAAATTCGATATTCCAAATCTGTCTCATATAGTGATGCTACACTAAACTTTTCATCGAGATCAAGTAAATGGTTCTTGTACAGGGACATCCAAGAGATATCAAATACATTACATCTGTGGGAGAAATTTCTGGTAAATACACTGTAACATCTGTAGGCTTCCATAAATAAAAGGTAATGATCCCATTTTTTTGCATGAATAAAAGCATGCTTTGTGTACATTATGGTATGGAAAATCATTCATCATTCCCTTACAGGTCTACTCAAAGTATTTATATATATCTAGGCTGTGCTTGGAAATTGTTGGAAGTATGTTTCAGTTTGAGTTAAATGTGGCGGAAGTTCTTTGCTGGACTTTACTATGTCGACGAGCAGTGTACAGGAAGAAAAATTCATTTTTCATGCCAATACTGTAAGCAAAATACATTAAGTTCATTTTCAACTCTGGTTTTTTTTTATTATATCACATTTTTGAGGTTACCGGAATACGAAAGTCCCATTTTAGCGGTTGATCTGTACGTATGTGCGTTAGAAGCATAACTTAAATCTAACTGCAGGAAATTCGAATTTGGTATTTTGAATTTACTATTTTAGATTTCCTTCTTGAAAAAATTGATCAAGATTGACTGGCTTGAAGGCAAATTAATAAAACCTTATATATATAAAATTATTCAGTATAAAGATTCATATTTTATTAGATATTTTTATTTTTGCATTCTGTTTGCAATATGAAGTGCACTAGGATTGATTCTCCGTGTGCTATAAATAAAAAAAAAAAAAAAAGTTTTTTTTTTCAAAATTTTCATCAAACCGTTAGAATTTATGAATATATTTGGTAGACAGAGTATTACAAAAAAGTTTCTTCATTAGGTATTACTACCTGAAAACTTTCCAAACAATTCTTTGCACCAGGGTGAGTGCAGACATTTTAACTTTCGTTTAATTTTTAACTGGTATACTTTTTATTTCGAAAAAAAAAAAAAAAACTTCCCCAAAAATATGAAGTATAACATAATGATTGAAGTTTCGATTTTATTCGTCCAGAACTTTTTAAGTTTTTTAACAGAATGAGAAAAATGAAAGTTGTTCGGTCATACATGAAAATGTAGTATAGCTTAATTCAAAAATTTATAACAGTAGCTTTCTATAAATCGAAAATAGTACATTAAATGTAAGTAACCCAAAGTAATATTTCACCGTAAAATTCTTTATTCTGTTTTAGGCAAAAGAATTTCAAAATAAGTTTTTCAGATAAATACTATAATCATGATGGGACGCATATTTTTACATCTTTCATTATCATTCGATTTAAACTAGCAGTTCTGAAAATGATGATAAATTAAAGAAATAGTTGCTTATTCCTTACGAAATTATAATTCAACATGGAATTCATAAATATCATGAAAGTTTGCTGTCATATTATTTGATTTTGTTTTTCAGAGCTTTGGGCTGATTTAGGATTTTAAAAATATTTTACTTTTCTACATTTAACATTGAATTTCGATGAACATTATTTTATAAAACAAAAAAAGTATGTCATTTATGTACTTGTTCAGTCAACCCCTACAGTCTTTTTCAATTTAAAAACACATAACGCTGGGAATGACGATGAAATAAAACAGTTTATTTAAATTTTTGTAACTAATAACTGTAATTCTGATATAAAGTCTATAAGCTACATTATACTTTACTATTTCTTTTATATAAATCTTAATTTACAAAGCATTTTCTGAATAACTTTTACTTTTTGGTTTTATTCAGAATTTATCTAATATTTATATCTGCGTTCGAAATTTCGTTTGTTAGATTGGTTTCATTTGTCGTTCTAGTAATTTTTCATCACTAGAGCTAATTAGACCAAGATTTGCTGCTTCAAATGCTGGTACTATTACAAGCATAATCATCTTAATTTGGATTCGAACACACCAACTGCTAATGCTTCAGCTAGATTCGCCTATTTTTAAGTATAATTTGTATGTTAAACTTTTTATATTTAAAATATAGTAAATCTTCACTCTGTTAGTGTATTATTCATTCAAGAACGCATTTCCTTCGTTAAATAACAAACAATTTAAATATTTTTGAATGAGGAAAACTACAAATTATATAACAAGCTGAAAAAACTTTTTTTTATAAAACTAACAATGATACATTAAATGCAAATATCCTAAGGTAAAACTAAATCGTATTGTGAGTCAAATTTATTGGATAAATGATCTAATCCAGATTGTTTGCATGTGTTTTCTATCCTTGATTATCATTAACTTTTAATGTCGTAATAAAAGAGAACGGCAATTAAGGTGAGGAAAAATTTACTTAACAACGGAAGTCATTAAATGAAATTGCAAATTCACCGAATTTCATGAATCACTAAATACTTTTCTTTTTCAACGTGCGGAACTTAATTACACTTTTAAAGATAGAAAATTAAGCATCAATATTGCTTGTTCACAGCGATTTAGTTCGGTGAGGTTTGATTTTTATTAAGGGATGACTACGAAGATTTTTGTAATAGCGTTGTTGTAGCTTAAGAAATGTGTGTGTTACCTGTGATAAATTGTAATGAAACAAACAGTTATTAAATATTGATGAATAACTTAACTGCAAATTATTTTAAGCAACATTATAATTAGTTGGCTGCACAGATTAGTTGGGGAAATGTTTAATCATACGAATATCTGTTGCTTCTAATTTTTTTTTTCCCTATATGATTTTAACGTACGACTTTAAGGGGGTCCGGGACACCAAATTTTTGTTTTTATTATTTATCGATGAATTTCTGTAATTTTTTTTTCTGAAATTGGAGCTTTTTTGACGCTGAAGTTGAGCAAGAAAGAATCTTAAAATTTTAAAATTTTTTTTAATAAAATTTTAAAATTTTAAATCTTTAATAAATTTAAAATTTGTTATATCTTATGAACTAATGGTTCAATTTACAAACACTTTTTCACTCTTATATACAGAAAAGATTTATCTTCAATTGGTCTTCGGGATTTTTAATTAGGAGCAAAACATTTTTGGTAATCTAAAAGTTAGGCATGAAATAAGTACTTTTTTCAAATTAAAATTAATATTTAAAAAATTCATTATTATAATCAGAAATCCTGAAGACAAATTGAAGATAAATACTTTCTATATATAAAGGAGGAAAAAGTTTGTAAATTGAACCATTAGTTCATGAGATATAACAAATTTTAAATTTATCAAAAATTTAAAATTGTATTTAAATTTTTTAAATTAAAAAAAAAAAAAAAATACGATTCTTTCTTGCTCAATTTCATCGTCAAGAAAGATTCAATTTCAGAAAAAATAATTACAGCAATTCATCAATAAATAATAAAAACAAAAATATGGTGTTCCGGGCCCCCGTAAACAATATAATCGTAATAAAAATGCATAGTGAGAAGGTAAATACAGAGAAACAAAGTTCTGATATTATTAGTCGTCTGTATAGTTTAGACGTCAAAATGATATTCAAATACTCAAATGTGCTATATATAAGACAAATCCTTCTAATATATTAGCTGAAATACTGCAGTCGTAGTGGAAATTCACGACTATCGAACAATTAAATAAACAAGAATAAAATATAAATAAATAAATTTAGGGGAACATTCCTTATATAATAATATATTTGTCTGCACAGATTAGTTGAAAGAATTATATTAAAAAAGTTATCTATGCCATAAACAGTGCTAATCTTTTTTATGTATAATTTTTAGTTTATAGTCTTATTTTCATACGTATTTAAAAATTTGTAATATAGTGGATATGATAAAAACTTAGAGAACAGAAACTGCCTTAGCGTTTGCTTTAGAGTTATAGTTGTAACATTCATTACAATAAATTATAGTACTATAAAAACTACTTTTTTTTAGTATTATTGATAAAAATCAATTCAAGTTTACTTTTATGGTAAGTTTTTGAAACAGTTTGTTGCATCTCAGTGTGGAGATAGAGCTATCAACTGCATTCCAAAAAATGCAACATAACAACGCTAACTTTTAAATTATAAATACTAAAATAGTTTTAAAACACATTTTTAAATAAAGAATCTTTTCTATTACATTTAGTGAAATTCGTCCTGGAGATATTAACACATCCATATTTATTTAACCCATAAGAAAAAGAAAAAAGCTATTTTTTACGATTAGTTTTTATAATGCAAATTGCTACATATAAAAAAACAATTTTTCAATGATTATTTACGTGTTATTTTAACTAAAATATGTGAATGAATTATTCGTATATAGAAATAAACATTCTTTATTTTCAGAACCGAATTTGTTTCTTGTTTTTTTATTGCATGTAAGAGGTTCAATATATTCTTCAGATTCCACAGATTTCCTGCATGCAATTTTGCTTACATATTATTTCTTCTGTAATGCATTCTTCTAGAATGGTTACCTAATATAGTTTAAATTGTTTAGCTCATAGAAGTTCAACTATAGATATTGTACATAGTGGCTCATTTTAAGATTTGTACAACTGCTAGAAGGACAATATTAATGCAAAAATTAAATTGAGTATCAACGCACAATCGAACAACAGTATGGCAACTACTGTTCCATTATTAAAAAAAAAAAAAAAAAAAAAAAAAATCGACATAAGATATTTTTTTCTAGTTTTTCTCAAATTCTTATGTACTCGTTCTCATCTGGAACGGTATGTAAGTTTGTGAATGTCACACTGGAAAAAAGGGGAAAATAAATTAGAAATATATGTCGTATCGTTACAAATAAGGTACCAAATGAAAGGGGCAATTTTTCTGAATCCGTCGGATTAAACAGCTTATAGATTGGACAATTAGATTTTTTATAATTAACTAAAGTATTTAAATTAAGTGGCAACAGCAGGCGATTCTCTGGACACTGTCTGGAAAGGAATTAAAACATCTGCTACTCATTAAGTCACATGTTTTTGAAGTGGGATTAAAAATTGCAGTTTTCAAAAATTTTCAAATTGTCTCTCACGAAGGCAAAAATTAATATACAGCCTGTACAACACAAGGCCAACTTGCAGTTCAACTTTCATCAATTTTGGTTAATAAACAAAAAAATTACTTTTTTTTTTTTTTTTTTTTTTTTTTCAAATTAAATTTTATTCGGACTTGGAAAAGATTTATGTGATACGATACATTAAGAATTTGGGTTTTAAAAGTTTTTTTAAATAGCTTTTCAAATCTTAGTGCAAATTATGATATACGATGCAAAATGTGATACAGTGTAAAAACATATTCCACCATAAAATACAAGATTTTTCTAGCTTAATTACATTATTTCGTTAAAAAGAGAGCTTCCTGTAAATTTATTGTGATAATTTGTAGAAATATCGGTGTAACTACTTTTAAATGTCGTTTCTTTCAAACGCGAAAAGTGGAATTTTTTTTTCGCATTATTATTCGTATTATTATTTACAGTGTACAAAAATGAATCTTTTGTTTACGTCAGATTTTCAAAATTTGTAAATTTTTTCGTTTTTTTTTTATAAGTTTCTTTTATAAGATTAATAATCTAGATAGTGCTTTTATTGTCTAGAATGTAGAAGCCTACATATTTTTTGAAATATTCTATTCTGAACATATCAAAAACATAGAGTGAGAATAGTACGTATGCCTATTTCAAATATATTCCATTTAGCTGAAATATTTATTTAGATCTGACCAGAAATATTTTTGTTAAATATATATATATATATATATATATATATAACTAGAAATAATTTCAAGACTTTTTTTTCTTTTTCATATTTAAATTTT
Source organism: Salticus scenicus (assembly GCA_963930645.1). Taxonomy (NCBI): domain Eukaryota; kingdom Metazoa; phylum Arthropoda; class Arachnida; order Araneae; family Salticidae; genus Salticus; species Salticus scenicus. The sequence continues at coordinate 61,235,040 of OZ005650.1, read as the reverse complement.
TTGTAAGATTTTGTAAGTAATATATTATTTTACACGATAATTCACCCCAAAATCACAAATTTAATAACCATATTTCTTATTTGAATCTATTGTTTACATCACATTTTCAAAATCTGTAAATTTGTATCTTTTTTTTTTTTTTTTTTTTTTTTTTTTAAGCATTTTGTATTATATTTTTTAAAATAAGTTTTTCAATAAATATCTATATTATATTGAAAGTTGAAATAAATTGGTTGAACTAAATCATATTAACCGAAAGAAATAAAACAAAAGGGGAACTGAAACATATTTTAAATGAAGATTGTAAAATGAAATATTGTAAAAGAAAATTAAATATTTCTAAGCAAGTCAAACTCAATTAGTTATAAAGTTTTCCTTGTAACATTACGTACGTAGAAAGATTAAATAAAAAAATTTTCATTTCATTTCTGTTTCAAATTTTGAAAAGAAAAGAAAAAGAAAAAAGAAACGAAAAAGAAATTAAAAACATACAAAATTTTATAAAAGGGGTTCTCTCGAAAAATAATCATATTTCAATGATTTTTATATTGCAAGAAGTGTATTAGACAAAAAAAAAAAAAAAAGATAATTAAATGAATATCTAAGAAATTATTTTTTTGGATTAAAAGAAATATTTTGATATTAAAAGCAAGAAAAAAAAATAACAGGTGCATATGGAGAAAAAAAAGAAAAAATCTGAATTTTTTGTTTTCTGAAACTTTTTTCCTCAAATCCGTGAGAGTAATAATTTCACCTTAAGGTATTTTTTGTAAATATAGTAGAATGGTGCTTGATGCAGAGTTCTCATCATTACAAGAAAATAATTTTTTTTGCAAAGTCGATGATTCAGCAAAATTTTTTATTTTCTTAATAGCGGTAAGAATTCTGCATTTTATTCTCTTTCTTAACATATTTTGTAACTTTTTTTTAAACATATTGTTAATATAAAGAGAGAAAAATCCAAATTCTTATTTAATTATTTACTATAATGGGGATTTTTAAAATGAGGCATTTTCTAAACTACATCCCTAAGCATTGAATGATAACGATATTTTTTTGAGCACGAACAATTGAATGTATGCGTATAGAAAAAATGTGGAGTGACTCCACTCGACTTTCCGAATATTGAGTAATTAACAGTTTTGTAGATAAAGTAAATAATGAGGACTTGATAAACAAACAAAAGAGAGAAAACCATAATAGAGTGTTTGAGTATTTTTCTCCATATATTAAACAATTTTTTATTTAACGCAACTGAACTTTGAGCCCATAGATCATAATGATGAAGAATTTTTCGTTGTGTCCCTGTAAAAACCTATAAATGCTAGATTCACCAAAATGCTTATAGTTAGTGCAACAGTGATTTATAATATTCATATAAATTTTCAGCTCAATTGAATAAGGTGTTTAGATGCTATCGCACTTTTAAAAATTTGGTCCCATACGCCATAATGATAAAGATTTTTTCTTTGTGTCCCTGTAAAACAACTGTAAGAGCTAAATTCACCAAAACCTATACAGATGGTGCAACTGTGACCTATGACATGTGTACATTTCTTTTGCTCAGATTAATAAGGCGTTTAGACGCTATCGCACTTTTAAAAATTTGGCCCCATAGGTCATAATGATAAAGAAATTTTCTTGGTGTCCCTGTAAAAAAAACTAAGTTCTAGATTCACCAAAAGCAATAGGGTTCGTACCATGGTGACTAAAAATACACGTACCAACTTTCAACTTATTCGAACAAAGCGTTTAGACGCTAGCGTGTCCACTCGCAGACACACACACACATACATACACACACATACATATATCATCGTAAAAATAGTGAGACGCTAGCGTGTCCACTCGCAGACACACACGCATACATACACACACATACACACACACACACATACATACACACACATACATACATCATCGTAAAAATAGTGAAAACTGACTCAGGGAACCTCGAAACGTATAGAAACATCAAAATCTCAAATTCGGATTTTTGACATGATTACAATACTTTCCTCACTATAGTGTCCGGAAAGTAAAAATTGTACGTGTGAATAAATAAATTTATGTAAGTAAATTTTATATGTGTCTGAATATATAAGTAAAAGTTAATATATATGAACAAAATAAATGCAGTTTTGCATACAATATTCAATAAATGCCCTGACGACGTATTAGTTATTATATTCTTTCATTTTCGAGATTTTTTGATTAATATTTTTTATTTTTTTTAATTGAATTTTTACATGTGATAATTTTTATTTCGTCCTGTGAAATGACGGAAAAGATTTTAGCGCACGCACACACACATACATATATATGTATATATATTAAATGGTAAATATAATGATAAAAATGAATGAAGAATTCACTTAAATAAAATCCTATTCAAATGTAGTAGAACAATAATTATGAAACTGACCTGCAATCTAATTTTTACAAAGTAATTTATCACATATTTGACAACATTTAATAGAAAAAAAATTCTCAAAGTGCGATCTGCAATTTACCATTTCCGCAATTAATATAAATTTGAGATCGGGAGATTTTTTAACAACAAAAATATCAATAAAAATGAATTTGCTAGAAAGATATGTTAAAATGACCATATTGTGCAAATCTGTCTGTTGGAAAACCCTAAAATTAAGCACACAAAGCTCCAAGGTATGACAGGATCTAACTTTTTTATGTTTAGTTGATAAATGACTGATGACGTGCTTTGATATTTCAATTCCTTTCTAACATTGTTGTTATTCGAGAAATTAAACACACCTTAGATAATAAACAAATAACACAATAAATTTGATTAAAACTTAATTCCTCGGAGAAAACTGCCTCTGCAATGAATTTAGAGTCCGATGAAATCTCAGTTCGTTTAAAATTTAATATTTGCCATCTGCTATGTATTAAAAGCAACTTTTCCCCCCTATCAGTCCGTTTAATTTTTTCTGTGAAAAATAGTTTTTTATCAGTTATCAGAATTTTTTTTCGATTATTGCTTAGGGAAGGAAAAAAAAAATATGCTGTGAATGTACTTCGTTATTATTAAACAAATAAACATAAGTAATTTTAAGAAGCATGATAATCATATGCGACAACCACAGTGAATTTCAAATTTTCTGTTTTACGAGGTGATCTTAGATATTGATTTTGTTCGTTAATTAATTGCCGATTTCTTTCCTTACCTTGAGGATAAATTCTTTGTTGTAATATGTTGGGTACAATATGTTCTTTACACCCTTGAAATCAGCATATATAGTTAGCCTCATCCATCACTGACCCTGTCATACTTTAGGCTTAGTATATAGGCTTAAGAGATTTCCTTGGCCTCAGTCTCCTAATTTTCATACTTTAGTTAACTTTAAAAAATGTAATTGTCCGATCGATAAGCTGTTTAAACAGACGTGTTCAGAAAAATTGAGCCTTTCATTTGGTACACGATTTGTAACGAACATATAATTACATTTTTTTAAATTAATTAAAATATGAAAATAAAAACTTTAAAATACATTTAAAGTTTTAACTGTTGCTTTTTTTTTCAGCATAAAATGAAATATGCTTTTCCGTAAATAAATAATAATAATAATAATAATAATAATAATAAAATATACAGACACGACATTATTTCATTATTTAAAACATGAAAATCTGACATTGACAGATTTTAATTTAGTGCCAGAGGCCTACTGCTAAACTTGTTAATATTGACAAATTCTCTTTAGCTAATTCGTGACGATCTAAATTCCATGATAAAGTTTTCATTAAATCAAACCAATGTGTTTCAGCTGCAGATACTGTAACAAATAACGTTGGAAGTCCAAACTGTCTTATAGCCACAAAACAACGTTTTTTCTCTTTTTCCCAATGAGGGGGAGGTGTGCCTTTGGGGGGGATTCATGTCAAAGGTGTGCCTTGGGGGGGGACTCATGTCAAAGTTGTACCTTGGGGGGGACTCATGTCAAAGTTGGGCCTTGGGGGGACTCATGTCAAAGTTGTACCTTGTGGGGGGGGGACTCATGTCAAAGTTGTGCCTTGGGGGGACTTCATTCAATAAATCCCCATTCAATAAACCGACTGAAATAGGCCCTTAGCCCTATTAAGAGTGACCTATAAAAATTCGACAACGCTGTACCGACTGAAATAGGGGTACCTTGGGGGGGGACTCATGTCAAAGTTGTGCCTTGGGGGGACTTCATTCAATAAATCCCCATTCAATAAACCGACTGAAATAGGCCTCTAGCACTAATTAAGAGTGACCTATAAAAATTCGACAACGCTGTACCGACTGAAATAGGGGTACCTTGGGGGGGGGGACTCATGTCAAAGTTGGGCCTGGGGGGGCCTCATGTCAAAGTTGGGCCTTGGGGGGACTTCATTCAATAAATCCCCATTCAATAAACCGACTGAAATAGGCCTCTAGCACTAATTAAGAGTGTATTATAAAAATTCGACAACGCTGTACCGACTGAAATAGGGGTACCTTGGGGGGGACTCATGTGAAAGTTGGGCCTTGGGGGGACTTCATTCAATAAATCCCCATTCAATAAACCGACTGAAATAGGCCTCTAGCACTAATTAAGAGTGACCTATAAAAATTCGACAACTGTACCGACTGAAATAGGCCTCTAGCACTAAAAAATAAATAATAATAATAATAATAATAATAATAATAAAATGTTCATGCATATGAAAAAGGTGACGTCTATAAAATAATAATTTTAAAGGTAACGAAGAGATAAACAAAGTGAGAAAATTTCACACGTGTTTGCTAGCAAAGGAATTATTTAAAGTGAGAAATAAATAAAATTAAACGATGATTTTTGAACGGGCGCCTTAGTCGCCCTACAACAAACTAGTTTAAGAATAATTCTTAAGTTATTCTTCTCGCCATTTTACAAAACGTTTAAAATCGTAAGTGTCCAGTGATTTATGACGAATTATGTTTAAAAAAAAAAAAATAATAATAAAATTGCATTTTTAAAACTAATTTATTACAAATTACATGCTTATTACCATGTTTTTATCTCTCTCTCTTTTTTTTTTTTTTTTTTTTTTTGCTTGTTTATTTTTGTGTTTGTCCGGTACAAATCTTGAAATAGATTTTTTAACTATCTTCCCAACTAGCAAGACATTTGAAACTTTTAGAATAGCTCAGAACACAATGAAAACGCAATACTTGGAAGCCCGATTTTCGAATTTTTTATTAGTTTTCTTTTAATTAACACGTTAATCGCCACGATAATATCGGAAAATTTTTCACATGGGCCATGGTAACTTTATTAGATAATTTAGTTAAAAATGTATCAAGGAAACTTAATGTATCACAGAAAAAAAAAAAAATTGCCAAAATTCCCGGAAAAACACAATTTTTTATGTCACACATATGACTGACATGGCCCTATATTAAAACTTTTTTTCTCGACAAGCCGTGTCAGTCTTATATGTCTGACGCATCCAAACAACATACAACAAGTATTACCTGTTTATGCAAATGTATCGTTTGCGTCGGACATCTGTGATTGACGTGGCCTTCTACCAAATCGCGTACGTCAGACATATATGTCTGACATGGCTCATGTCGAATTTCTTAGCGTCAGGCACATATGACTGACATGGCGATTAACGTGTTAATTAAAATATGAAAATAATAATCTTTTAATACCTTTTTAAATTTAGCCATTTAAAAATTAACTTGATTTAATTGTTGCCAAAACAATTTACGAGTTCATTTTCTTTTCACATAAAAATAAATACATTTAATGAAAGATGAGCATTAAAAAATTATAAAAAGTTAAATTGGTCATCTCACAAAAAACAGACGTCATTATAACTTTAAAAAAATTCTACACATTGATAAAGTGCTAACGTAGTTCATGATGCTAACATATGTTGTTCTAAAAGGATTAATATTTAATTTTCAAAACCAACAATTTTTTTAAACATGTTTTTATTTATAATTTAATTGTTGCCAAAAATTTACGAGTTCATTTTTTTAATTTTTTGGCAGGAAAATAAATACATTTACTTAAACGCGAACAATAAGAAATTGTAAAAAAATTAAATTATGCATCTCACAAAAGTTGACTTCATTATCACTTTAAAATTTTTAAACACATTGATAACGTTCTAATATAGTTCTCTATAGCTATGATTCAACAGAAAATTTAAAAGCATGGTATATAAAAATATTTTATCTTATAATTATTTTACCATATTTTTATTACTCGTTTTTGTTTGTTTGTCCAGTACAAATCTTGCAATCGATTTTTAACTAACTTCCCGATTAGCTAGACATTTAAAATTTTTAGAATAGTTCAGAACACGGTGGCAGTGCATTCTTTTAATACTTTAATTCAAATAATAAATATTTTCTTTTAATTAATTAATAAAATGTAAAGATTTTAACCTCCCATAATATCTTTAAAATCAACCATTTAAGTTTTATTTATCATTTAATTGTTGCAAAAAATAAATAAATAAATAAATAAATAAATAAATAAAAAATTACCATTTCATTTTTTTTCGACAGGAAAATAAAATTAAATACGAACAATAAAATATTGTGAAAAAAAAAAAAAAAATATATTATGCATCTCACAAAAATTGACGTCATAATCTCTTTAAAAATTTTATACAAATTGATAAAGTGCTAATAAAGTTCTGTAGCTATAATTTCCCGACTAGCTAGGCATTTGTAACTTTTAGAATAGCTCAGAACACGATGACGATGCGTTCTTTTAATACTTTTATTCAATTAATAAATGTCCGGAAATTTCTTATAATTGCTCTCTTTATTACGGATTTCGTCCTTTTCTTTCAAATTCGTGGGTTAAATATTCATCAAAATTTTTTTTAAAAAGTATTTATTAATTCATAGAATTGTCAAACTTATATGATTTAAGAGAAAATTCAAAAACAGGATGTATAAAAAGTTTTTTTTTTTTTTTATTTTATAATTTATTTTTTTTTCTATTCTATTCTTAAGTTTATAATAATAATAATTATTATTTTTTTCAGATCATTCATAACTTCTTTCAACAGGAAAAATATGTAGGACATAATTTGCTACAGTATTTCTGAAGCAAACTAAATTTAAAACTCAAACTACTCTTATTAAATATTTGAAAAAAAAAAAAAACTTTTCCCGAAAATAAGGAGTTTAAGATAATATCGCCCCAAGAAATTCTTTATATTATTTCATAAAACAACGGATAAAAAACTTTCCAGTTTCTTTTTTTTTTTTTTTTGTGTGTGTGTGTGTGTGAGTGTGTGAAATCACGCAGAGTTTTTTTTTTATAAATGTTTTTTTATATTTAATGTTTTTTTTCTGAAATTAAATTAATGCATGATATTTGTAAAAGAAATTATATTTTAGCAGGTACAGAATACAAACTTCAAGAGTTTAATTTATTATCGAAGTAAAAAATAGAAAAATAAAGAACGAATTTATAATTAAAAGAAATGAAATGATTAAGAAGTTTAGAGAGAAAATATTACGAGTCTAAAAACTCTTCTAATTAAGGTAAAAAGTAAAGAAAAAAATAAATGTTGAGAACATAGATTTTTTTTTTTTTTCCATTTGAAAAACAACTCTCATCTTTTCATTTTTCTTTAAAACTAAATAATTTTTTATTTATTTATATTTTTTACATTTTACGTTAAAATTGTAGTTGTTTAAATTTCTTTTGAAGTGTAATTACTATTTTATTTTTCAGGTTTAATAAAATTGATTTTTTTTCTAATATAATTTCTCGATAAAATTTAATGACTGGATATAGAGTTTTAATCTGAAAAAAAAAAAAAAAAGAACTTTTGATGGAACTGTTGAAATCTGAACAATTCTGAACATTTTTAATGTTTTATTTATGACTCTACGCACATTGATTTGAAAGTTACGAGGAAAATTGTAACTGATATCTGTAATGAACTACATTGCATTTCTAAACTTTAACGCTTGTATTTTCAAAAGTGCTTTTTTGCCACCACCCTCAAGAGTTTGAAAAAAAAATTCTCCTATTATTATAAAGTTTTGCGCACAGATGTATATAAAGGATAACTACAAAATGAATTATTATTTAGTAAAACTATCTCTATTTAAGCTTTTCTTTTTTTTCTTTCTTTCTTTCTTTCTTCTTCTTCTTTTTTTTTAAAAAAAAGGTGGGAACTTTTAGAAAAAGTTAAAGTTTTTAAATTTAACATAAGTAAAAATTCTACTCACCGTACAACTATCCCTTATTATAAAGGTATCGCTAACTTGCTTAAAACAGTTATTATCTCTACTAGCTTTAAACCTCAACACCGTATTAGCAACTTTCTCTCAAACTTTAACCCCCCCCCCCCCCACACACACACACACTTAAACGTCTTGGTGTAATCTATTGTATCCCTGTAAAAATTGTGATTCTACATATATCGGTGAAACTGGCAGAACAGGTGAAATTAGATTAAAGGAACATAAACGCTCATATAAAACAGGTGATTTAAGATCAAAACTCGTGATCCATTCCCTCAATAGTGATCATATTCCTGATTTTGACAAGTTTAAAATTCTAGCCTCTAATGTAAATTTATACGAATCCCGTATTTTTCTAGAGGGCGCTTTTACTAAAATGCAACATTCTGCCTTGAACGAGGCGAAAGCTATTCCTCCTGAATGTATAATCTTCTTATGATGCGTTATGAATTTTTTTTTGTAAATGTTGTGCTTGTATGTTTGTCACTGAGGAGGGCTAGTGTTCTAGCCGAAACGTCTGTCGTGAGTTTTAATGTTTTTAATAAAAATGTATTTTTAAAGTTTTAAAATTTTTGTATTCATTATCTCATTTTAAATGTTACAGTGGTTTTAATATATTAATGAGACGTATAAATTATGTTTAATTTTATTAAATTTAACATACTTTTAAAATAGTAGATTTTGAAATTTCTCTAAATATTTACTTAATTTTATGAAATATGTTTGTACAAACATTTTAAGACCAATAAAAAAATTTAATGTGTAAATTTCAAGTTAAAATATCTTAAGGATAATGTCAAAAATCACTTTTCAGGAAATGAGCTTTTAAGTTTGGAAATGGAATAGAGTTCGGTCGTGACATCGATTACAATTTTTATTCATAATGTTTGAACCAAATTACGCAGAATCATAAATCAGGCTTCAAAAGTTTCTGAATTCTTCATATTTTAATATATTTAAAAAAATAGATTTTGTTTTAAGGTTAAAGCACCCTATATTCCTTAAATTATCGAAAATAAGTCATATTAAAATTATTTTCTTTTGAAAAATATAATAATTTATCGTTAGATTTATCGATTTGTGATGCCTGTTAAACATAGCATTCCTATTAATATTTCCGTCAAATTAATGTAATGTTAATTTTAAAGGAAATATTTATATAAAATAAAAAATAAGTTAATTAGGAGTATCATGTCGCTATGCCGAAAACGAAATGTCTCTCCGAATCAATTTAATTGTATAATACAAGTACTATAATATATTGCTATAATATACCTTAATATAATACAATTATTATAATATATCTTAGATCAATCAACAATGCTATTTAATCTAAGGTATATCAAATCAAAATTAATTTTAGGTATATTATTTACTTGGTAGAATTAAGATCAGATATTTTAACTTGAAATTTTGTTCAATAAATTTGAAGAAAAGTAATTGTAATTCAAGTAAAAATACTGAATAAAAAAATAAAAACAAGTAAAATTACTTTTATAAAGACTGTGCTACGATAAAAAAAAAAAAAAAAAAAAAAAAATTGAAGTGGGGAATATATTCTATTTAAGTATTACACAGTATTAAGAATTGAAGTGAAATAATTTAGACGTTGTTTGTTTATTTTTTTAAATGAAAATATAAATAAATAATAATTTGAACTATAAAAATAAAAATCAATTGTGGAGTAAAAAGTAATATTTCTGTACTTCTCTTTGCATATTAATTTTGAAACTGATGAGTCTAAAGAGTCTCATTTTAGTTTACGGTAAAAACTTTCTGAGAAACTATTTCAATACGTCATTTCTTTTTAAATTACTGGTAGGGTAAGTGCACCAGTGATTGACACTTTTAAAGCAATCTCTGATGTTTTTAATGTTCTAGTCATCAGAAAATATTTTTAGAAATCTTAAGTTAATACATATGGTATGAAAGACATTCAGAACCACATATATGTTAAAATATATACGTTTGACAACAATTTTTTTTGATAAATTTTTATTTGACACCCACGCAATGTTTCAGTAATTGACACTGTTAGTTTTTTCTTTTATTAGTAATTGGAACCCTATGTTCCAGTGTTTGACACTGCTAGTTATTCATTTTACCAGTTATTAGCACCCTATGCTCCAGTGTTTGACATAAATGTTAAAATTCTTATATCTAAAATATAAGATTTTATTATTTTTCTTATTTATTAATTATTTCGGGATAGATGCCAATTACTCGAGCATGGCGATCACTGGAGCACCGACCCTATATATACATTTAATCAAGAATATTTTTTTTTTTTTTTTAGAAATATTATGTGTTAAGTCACAGTGTAAAACTAACTTAATTTTGTTGATTAATTTTGCCGTTTTAACAAGAATTTTGTGCATTCAACCGAACTATTGTGCTTCGATTGACACACAAAATATGGTAGAAAGAAGTGTTACTGTCACTGGATATTTGGATAAGCTACGTTATCTTTGTAAACAGCTAATAATAGATTTAAGAAAATTTTTGTAGTTCTAGTAAAACAATTTTTTGTGTCTCTAGTGTTATTTCCAAATGAACATTTAAAACAGGAAAACAATAACAAAAGTATTTTCATATTAACAGGTAATCCGCCGCATGACCAAACAAATAACATTATCATCTTTAAAAATACTACCGTAATTTCTGGTACATACCCCGCTGGTTATATAATCCAGTTTTGCACCAGAAATTTCAATTGATAAATAAATTTATATTTGTACGAGCTCTTCCTTCGAAAAAGTATAGATTTCTCTATTAAATAAAATTTCTGGTGGAGAAATGACACGTTACCTGCGGGTTATCTACCAGAAATTACGATACATTGAACAGCTTGTCTTGTTAACTCGTTTAGTGCCATGTCGGCCATCGGTGGCTGACACTGAACTTTCCGTTTAAGCCGCGCCAACCACCGGTGGCTGATAGTATACAATATAATATAAAACTACGTGAACCACTCGTGGCTGACGGTGTAAAATATGATATAAAACTTCAGAATTTACATTGTTTTAAGTAATTACTGAAAAATTATTTAAAATTTACTTTAATTTTTATTTAATATTGGATTAAATTATCTTTAAGGCATTTTAATGGATTTTATTGAAACACGGTAAACATAATGCGCTTTTAAACAGTGCGCGTGGCCTGACGAGGATTTCCTTAAGAAATCGCGTGGCGCTCAACGCGTTAATGACGCATCATATATATATATATTTAACAGACTCAACAACAAATTTTACGTTACAAAATCATCTTAAATTTCAGATCTTAATGTGGATCATTCAATTTTGTTCAATCATTGACGTACTGAAATGGCTAATCAACTTAATAAGGTATTGAATCCTTTCAAATTTATAATAATAAATCTTCCAAGAACACTACTAATAAAATAAAACTTGCAGAATTTTACTTAAACATTTAACCTTGGGGAAATGTAACATTAAATATTTTACAACCTACGAAGCTTTGTAACGTTCGAGACAGTTAGAACTCCTTGGCATCGATGAATATGGATTAAGGTAATTTGGTTATGACTTTTTAGTATTGAAAAAAGCAAGATCATTAATGTATGAAGTTTGAAGTAAAGAATAATAGAATGGAGTTATTTTTAGTAATTAGTAAGTTGTAACTAGAAATAGTATAATTAAAATTGAATAATATAAATACGTAGACTTTTACGTTTACTTTCTCTCACGATCAATTAAAGGGTTAATTATTTCATTCCAATTATATTATATTATATTATATAGTATAAATTATATACATTTTACATTTCTGAAAATTATATTTTAATAGAATACAAAGTTAAAATTGAATCGAAGACTGTCGAAATAAAATTTACGTTCACGAATAATTTAAAAATAGTTCTGTAAATTATATAACGAGGTAAACAATGTTTTCCTCTTCTAAATGTATGTAGATTGTAACGTATCATAAATTCGTTGGAGAGTGTTCCGCTAAATACATTAATTGGTTTAAAGTCATTTTACGCTGGTAATAAGGTCAATCCACACAGATTCATGGAATGGCTGTGCTCGATTATTTTTGTTTCTTTTGACCTTGTGTCCCTTATAGGTACATATGAGGGATGTTTAAAGCAATTATTTTTTCTCAACTATAAACCTAAGATTTTATATCTGCCATCAAAAAACGTTCTCATTGTTAAAAATGGGACTATTAGACATTTATATTTTGGCCCAAATCTCTTTGTATTAAACTTTTGAATACTAATTGTAATCATTAATATGGAAGTGCTTAAGGTAAAGGTGTCACATGATTAATTATACTGTTTTATCTTAATAACTAAAATAATTGCAATAAGTCAAAGTTCAAGGTCAAACGCACAATTATTACTTACTTCTACTATGAATAACTCTTACAAAGAGAGGTCACGACATGGGAAAATTCAGATCGGGACGAAATTGCGCAGGATTGTACTATACTATGAATGTAACAACATATTAAAGCAGTCGGACCCACTAGCAGCAGAATTTGGAGAAAAAAGCATTAAAATTTCAGTAATTTTTAAATACAAGCTATTTCACAAGCAAGTCTGCGCCTCATTGGCGTATAAAGCACGAGGCTTCCGCCCAGACGACCTGGGTTCGAGGCTACCTACGGGACCTTTTTTTTCTTCTTCGTCTTCTTCTTTAATTTTTTATGTAATCTAAACTTTTTATTTATTTTACTTTAATACTTTTCTTTGAAACTCTACTGTATGTATGGATTAAAAATTATAATTTATGAAGAATCATATTCGTAAGTAAATTGCAAAAAGTTTAAATTGCCATGGAATGTTTTACAGTAAATAATTACAGTAATTCACAAGTTTTAACTTCCATTTATGTGTTATTAAATATATATATATATATCCGTATCATGAATAAAAAATAAATTTTCCGGTTTTCACAAGAAGGGAAAAATTTTATTGCAAAAGATATATAATGTAACGCATTTTTCTAATTTGTCATCAACTTCATGAACAAAAAAAAAAAAAAAAAAATTGAATCCTTCATTTTTTTTAATTACATAATAAAATTTGTAAAAATTAATGACTTGGAATTTAAGGCCTTTATTAAAGATATTATGTTATTCTTTGTCTTGAATCAGTCTTTTGTCATATTCTTTATCGTCTTTATTAAAAACTTATTCGCTTTGATACTTTAGAAGAAAGGAAAAAATGAATTTGGAATTGATAAGATTTTTTTGTTTCATTATTAAGAAAGAAAAGAAAATAATCCTAGTATTACATTTTGGTCATCTTTTATATTAAAGAAAAGATAGAGTTCATATTTTTTCTCTATTTTCGAAATATTTGATTACATTTTATGATTTATCGTTTAATTTTATAGAGAAATGGATTTTTTAACGAATATTCTTTGAAGATAAATCAAGACTATTAAATAATTCTCTTTCATACCGAAAAAGTCTTTGAATGATCTTATATCTGGAACATCTTTAGTTTCAAGAAATTAATGATTAAAATAAAATCTTTCAGAGATTTATTTATTTATTTTTTGTTTTAGAAATTTAAGTATTTTTCTCGATCATAAGAAGTAAGAAAAAAAAAAACCTGTGAACAAAATTATATTTATAAATTATGTATAACATGAGACGTGTAATATCATGTATCAAAAACGTTTTTAATAGTAAAGATGGATTGCTTTTGAGAAAATGCATCTCAGTATTGATACAAATAATATTTATGCTTATTTTTACTTGTGTAATCTATAAATATAGAGACTTTCTCAAAATATATTAAGCTTTTAATTTTAAGCTTTTTCATTTAAATCGATTTTATTAATAACTAGTAGGCTTTGCCCGCTTCGCTGGACACAATACTGAAATGAGTTGTCAAAATACCATATCATTATTAATTAACCTGAGTTAAAGTTCCCGCTGTGATCAGTAGAGATTTTTCTCGCTCGCAACGTGAGGAGTCCGTGTTCCCACTGCCTTCGGCAGCAACTTACCCGATTCTTACTCCCCCTTCCCCAGTAGCTAAGTTCGAAGTTTTGCGGAATCTCGAAAAACTACATAATGCGCACACCTAATTAACATCCACACGCCAAAGTTCGCCAATATAAGATAATTTAAGGCGAATTCAAACGGGAAAACGTGTTTTTACATGTGTTTATAGCCCTCTTGACACCAAGTTGGTAAGAGGGGGGGATTTCGTAAAATCCAGTTACAGTAAGGGTCGGATTTACGCACCAAATTTCGTGACCACAGATCCCATAGATTTCTAAGGACAAATTTAGCGCTAAAATGTGTGTCTCGAGTTTGCCTCCTCGTAACCCCCCCCCCCTCCCTCCCCTCCGTCGAGGAAAAAAAAAAAAAAAAAACGCAAACCTCCAAAAAACAAAAATGTGTTTTTGGAAATATCCTAAGGATGTCGCATAGCCTTTTTTCAATATATTTGTTCCATTTGTGGTAGACGTCTACCCAAAAATGAGGATTTTCAACATTTACCCCCTTCCCTTCCCTTAAAAATCGAAAATTCCTAAATGCAGATAATGTATTATTTGTACTCCTGTCTAGTCTCCCCATGCGCATATTCTTTACTGTGAAAAAATTAGGAGGAGAGTTATGCTTACAAACGTGTTTTTGCCTTTTGCCTACCCCAGGGGAGAAAGAGGAGTAATTTCGGAAAAGTTGACAGATATAATTTTAATTTGGGTAAAGACCTAAATTCCTGCGAAGCGCCGTTGATATCCGTCCAGCTGTTCTCGAGTGATACCCGGACAAACGTGTTTTTGTCTTTTGCCCCCTACGAGGGAATGTGCAAGAATTCCTAAAAAGTTGATATATATAATTTTAAGTTTGGTAAAGACCTAAATTCTTGCGAAGTGCCGTTGAATTCTATCCAGCCGTTCTCAAGTGATACCCGGACAAATGTTTTTTTGTCTTTTGCCCCTAAGGGGGAAACGTGGGGAATTTGATGGATATAAATTTAAGTTAGGTAAAGATCTAAGTTTCTGTCAAGCGCCGTTGAATTCCATACAGCGGTTCTTGCGTGATACCCGGACAAAAAAGCGACATACAGACTCCACGACACACACACACACAGGCAAAATTTTCTGAAGTCATTTTCGGCCTTCATGGTGTGTGAAACGTGAAGATATCGCAAAATGTTTTGATTCCGACAAATTTACAGACAAAAGTCTGATTTTATTAATATAGATCAAGTCTGTGAGATATATTAAAAAGGAATTTGTGCCTGTAATACTTCCATACAAAGCACGCTCTTCGGCGATTTCATTATAGCAACTTTCATGTACGATTTCTAAGGGGGTTAAATATACACTCATCGACAAAAGATAAGACACACTTTCGAACTTTGGGGTAAAAATGTAATGTTTATTATATAAAATAATATGAAATTTAGTGAATATTAAGAGAAATTTAAACAAAATATACATGTTGTAATAGATTCTACGTGAAAAATTTTTAATAATATAAGTGTTTTTGAAATGTAAAATGTTTGGGCTTCAAATGTGTCATAAGTGTAAAAATCTTAATTTATAAGTCTCTAAACTGTAACATGTCTTAATTTTAAACTTACTGGAATTATTAAGACATTTATCTCAGTCCTTTTACACAGTCATTAATATCAGACGATTATGCTGTCTGTGAAAGTTTGCTTAATTACGTGTTTCGGACAATTTCTAATAAGAATTTATAAATTCGTAGCTCTCAGAATGCATAATAATGCAAAGATATCGCTATAAGCGTTCTGCTTCTGTTAAAGCAAAAGTTTAAAAGGTAAGACTTAAAAGTAGATTCGATATTACATAAACATATTTTAATGTTTATGCTAAATGTTATTGAACCTCTTATAATGTTGCAAACCATTCTTTAGAAAAGAACTTTGAATTCATTCATAAATACTTTACAATAATGTCATTTCTTTTATACATTATTATTTTTTTTTTCTGGTATAATAAATATAATGTTCAGTGATCAATCTTGAACAGCTTGTTTATAGTTGCGCATTCACTTTTTTATACATATATTTATTAAGGTTATGATATGCGTAATCAAAATAATTGCATCAAATTCAAATGTTCATTATTTTTTTTTCTTATTGTTTAAATAAAATTAATAAAACTTTAGTTTTGTAGTCTTTTTTTAATCATAAAATTATTTTGTCATTTATATTATATTTTTCATTTGAATATTTTCAATTTAATCGAAATACATAATCGAATTTATTCATCATGGTTTATTATAGTTGCGCATTCACTTTTTTATAGATATATTTATTAAGGTTATGATATGCGTAATCAAAATAATTGCATCAAATTTAAATGTTCATTATTTTTTTCTTATTGTTTAAATAAAATTATTAATAAAACTTTTGTTTTGTAGTCTTTTTTTAATCATAAAATTATTTTGTCAACCTTTTATATTATATTTTTCTTTTGAATATTTTCAATTTAATCGAAACACATAAGCGAATTTATTCATCATGATTTATCTTCATGTGTAGAATAATTGAAATTTACAGTCTAACAACTGTTTATTGCGGAGAAAATTACCACAGATAATAAATGCGCAAAAAGATATGCTGTAATTATAATTCAAAAGAAAGTAAATATTTTTTATAAATTGCCGTTTGAAGATTTATTTAAGAAATATCCAACTTTAAAAAAAGAATATTACACAGAATATATATATATATGTATGAAATCATCTTAAGAGTTTTTTTGAGTTTTGAATTTTTTCATCACATAATCTTAATTAAAAGTATTTCTAGAGGCGTTTTTTTTTTTTTTTTTTTTTTTTTTTTTTTTCTCTCTACTTCTTTTTTCTTTAAATTATGTTTTAAACCAGTGCATATTTTTGCTTTGAATACAAATTATAGATGCTTACATCAAAGAATTATAAATTTAAATTTTCGCAAAAAAAAAAATAATAATAATAATAAAGCCTTTTTGTGTAATTATTTATAACTACATAGAGAATTTTCTCAAAGCAATGTATGCTCTTCCTAATTTTGATCTTTTCTTTTAACTTACTATTATCATTTTGTATTTTAATAACAGCAATTTTATTCTTAGTTTATTTAAGGCACCTATGTAAAGAAATAAAAATAAAGTAAGTATTGGAACAATCTCTTTATGTGCAGTGAGAAATTGGGAGAATTTTATATACAGGGTGCCCCCAGGGCCGTTGTTACTTTTTTAAATTCTGAACGGCTGCAACTATATTAATAAAGAAACTACTTAGAGTCAGTAAAGTAGCAATGCGCGTTTACAAGATACGACCACTTACAGCGCCACCTGGTAGAAAGCAGCAGTGTTTGTATTTCTACCTGAAAAACTGTACGAGACCTCGTAGAACATCAAAAATTTAGTACGATCGAACTTATCGTAGGTATAAATACTAAGAACTGAACGCATAAACATGCATTTATTTGTTCGCTGTTTCCTATTCTGTGACTTAAAAAAACGATCTTGCGACAAAAAAAAAAAAAAAAAAAAAAAAAAAAAAAAAAATCAGGTTTGACAATATACCTGTATTTTCAACTACCAAGCTTTGCCTGCTTCACTAGTCACTGCACTTAAAGAAATTTTCCAAAAACAATAAACACTATATTTGAAATAACTTTATAAATTAAAATTAATATATATTTTTTGAAATAGCTTAAAACCTCGCTTCGTGTGTCCACTGCTTACTACGATTTGCTGCGATAAGCATTACTGCTTGCTGAAGTAAATAGCAATGCTATTAATCAAGAACTGCATTATTAAGAAATCTGTTTCTTGGACAGAGTATCCTCATCACTCCATGACAGCCGATGGCAGCACCAGAAAATATTCCTATCTGCAAAACTTTTAATTAATTTTAAAAATCTAATCAAAAATTGAGCTTCGGTGAGCGTCAGGAGAAGTTAATATGGACCTCCATGCTAAATTCTGTGGCTCTACGATCAGGCCTTTGCATACAAATCGGCCAAATCACTTTTACCTTTGTTTTCCGTCACTTTCTCGTCATCCATACGCTTTAGGATACTGCGAAGACTCTGAAAGTTTTTTTGTAATCATCTGACACCTTTTCTATTACTTATCTGAAAAATGTAACACATTGGACCTTAGAAGATCAAACCCACGACTTTCGCTTATTAGCATGATACTCTAACCAACTGAACTAACAGGCCAAAGAATGACCTTCTACATTTACGTAGAAATATAAATGTAGAAGGTCATTCATCTTCAAAGCCGATCATTTCAGAAATTTATATATTTTAATTAATTTTTTAAAAAAGTAATCAAATATTCGGAAATTGTGCTTCGAGTTGCGTCAAGAGAGGTCGAAGTGGGCCTCCTTGCAAAAGTCAGTAGCTCTGCGATCAGCCGTTTGCCTTCGAAGTGTCAAACACACACATAATCTTTTACTGTATGTAGAGATGCATATCTGTACTCTTGTTTAAAAGTTTTTACACTTTGATCTTAGCCAAAAGGCAAAGAAGCGATATGCCCTTGCTTGAACTTTACGTATCATTCGTTACGCTGTAATGTGTGCAGAATAATGTTCACACAAGGGCCTATATGCGCTTTGCGACAGACGGAAACTGCCGCATTTAAAATAACGTTATCTTGTGAAAACTTTTTTTTTCTTAATAAAATCGTTTTTTTACGTCACAGAGTTGGAAATTCCAAATAAACGAATGCACGTTTTAAGCGTTCTGTTTTTAACATTCATATCTACAAGATACATTTTCCTACTAAATTGTTGATGCTGTACAACTTTGTAGTTCACTTTTTTCCCTCTTTCATTCCGTTTTCCAGATAAGAACACTAAGTTCGCCATTTTAAACGAAGTGGCGCTGTAAGTGGTTGCATCTAGTCGCGTATTTATTCACTTTACTAGGGCAGCACTTTAGTGAATATAACTGCAGTCGTACTAAACAGTTAACCCTTTGTGGCGCAAGGTAACTGGGATTATTTAAATTATACTGCCACAGGAATTTCCGAACAAAATTAAAATAAAAGAAATTGATGACCTTTTCTGCTATGATATAAAAGTAAAATTTTGCTAAAAAATTTCTGGGATGTGTTTTTGCAGTTGAAAATTAAAATTAGGTGATGCTGTAGTGGCATGACCGCCCATGAAAGGATTAAAGGGAGAATGGACTCTGTTGAGCAATCTGTATATATATTCATACACATACATGTAGTTATATATACATATATATGTATACATGTCTTTAAAATAAAAATTGAATTTTTTCAAGGAAACATGTTTCTTTCAGAAATCTAATTTGAAACTTACCCATTACGATGAGCTTCGTTTAACTGCTGGTTCCGCTATTTTGTAGTTCATGTTTTATTCAGCAAAAATAAAACTTTCAATATAAATCTGACTGACGAAAAAATTTCTGTTTCCAGTTAATTTCAATTTTAGAAATGAAAGAACGGAAATTTTCGATATAACTACACGAGTTTTAATAATTAGACTAGCGAGCTTCGCCCGATAACGGGTCAGTATTTTCAAATGAATCACTAAAATTAATGAATCACTAACAGTAACTTTTAGTGTTAAGAAAAGAAATAAAAAAAAAAAAATCATTTGTCATTGGGTAAAAAGTCGGCCCGGGTCCCCACTGCCTTCGGCCCCGCAGTCCCATGCGCGCTGCGCGCGCACAATTTAAGGGATACACGAGCTGCGCTCGCGTATTCCTTCCCTCACCCTTCGTGGCTCCTTAAAAAAAAAAAAAAAAAAAAAAAATCAGATCGGGTAAAAACTCCCATCGGGTCCCCACTGCCTCCAGCAGCGCAGACCCATGCGCGCTACACGCGCCCGTGTGCAGGTATACGTGCGCTGCGCGCACATATTCCTACTCAAGTCAAAATTTTATTCTTAAGAAAATTTAAAAAATCATTTCTCATCGGGTAAAAATTCGGACCGGGTCCCCACTGCCTTCGGCAGCGCAGTCCCGTGCGTTCTGCGCGCGCACAAGTTAGGAGATACGCGCGCGGTGCACGCCTATTTCTTCCTCCACCCTTTTATGCCCTCTTAATTAACCTACGTATACAAATTTTGAACGATCTAACTCAATTGGCTGAGATGCAAAAGAAAACGTAATCAGGACACCTCAAAACGTGTAAATCTGGTGAAAACTTTCGATAATATAAAAGTACTTAAAAATATCTTTCGAATGATGTATTAAAAATAATTTAATCATAATTAGAAATTAAAATATTGAAAATTTAAAATATTACAGCGCCATCTGGCGGTAGAAATTTCTGTACTCCACTGTTTGATTCCAAATCAAAAAAGCTTTCTAATGATACATTACTCATGAAATTATATTAATTAATAGCTGAGAAACAAAAGAAAACTAATTCAGGACACCTCAAAACGTGCAAATCGGGTTAAAACTTTTGATAATATAAAAACTTTAAAATATGTTTCGAATGATGTATTACAAAAAATTTAATCATAATTAGAAATTGAAATATAGAAATTTAAATATATTACTGCGCCATAAAATAAAAGTTATTCAGTACACCTCAAAACGTGTTAATCTGGTGAAAACTTTCGATAATTTAAAAGAAATTTAAAATATCTTTCGAATGATGCATTAAAAAAAATTTAATCCTAATTAGAAATTGAAATATTGAAATTTGAAAATATTACTGCGCCATCTGGCGGTACGAATTTCTGTATTCCACTGTTCGATTCCAAATGAAAAAAGCATTCTAATGATGTATTACTTATGAAATTATTTTAATTAGTAGCTGAGATACAAAAGAAAACCTAATCAGGAGCCCTCAAAACGTGTAAACCGAGTGAAATATCGCGCGCGGTATACACCTATTTCTTCCCCACCCTTTCAGCTCCTCTTAATTAACCTATGTATACCAATTTTGTATGGTCTAACTCAATTAGCTGAGATGCAAAAGAAAACCTAATCAGGAGACCTCAAAACGTGTAAATCAGGTGAAAACTTTCGATAATATAAAAAAACATTAAAATATTTTTCAAATGATGTATTAAAAATAATTTAATTGTAATTAGAAATTGAAATTTTAAAATATTAAAGCGCCATGGATCGAACCGGCAGCGCAGTCCAGTGCCGCTCTGCGCGCGCACAAGTTAAGGGATACGCGCGCGGTGCACACTTATTTCTTCTCCACCCTTTCAGGCCTTCTCAATTAACCTACGTGTACCAATTTTGAACGATCTAGCTCATTTGGCTAAGATGCAAAAGAAAACGAAATCAGGAGACCTCAAAACGTGTAAATCTGGTGAAAACTTTCGATAATTTAAAAGAACTTTAAAATATCTTTCGAATGATGTATTAAAAATAATTTAATCATAATTAGAAATTGAAATATTGAAATTTGAAAATATTACAGCGCCATAAAAGAAAATTAATTCAGGAGACCTCAAAACGTATAAGAGCGATTCTATACCAACTCACCTAATGAGGGTTGCATGACCGACTTTGATTTTCTTTAAATTTGGTACACAGATTGACGATATAGAAGCATTAAAAAGTCCAAATTTTTAGCTACCTGCTCCACTTATTTATAGATATACAGGTCCTCAAAGTTTATCCGTTCCCTCAAAATACCAAAAAGTTGATGCTATTTAATTTTTTTTTTCTTAAAAATTGAACTCATGCAATATGAAAGTGTTAGATATCTATGAAAACTAGTTATTCCAGGCATTCAGAAAAAAAAATATATATATATATACTACAGTGTTTATAATGAAAATCGTTAAGGTACAGTACTCTTAGAAGTTGCAACCACAAAAATTTGATTTTCCCGATTTTGTTAAAATTGAGACATCATTTCCAAAAAAAGGAAAATAAAACCAAAGGTTTACTCACTTTCTGGTAGAGTACAGGTGTTCATCATAAATTACTACACAATAAATTACTTGGGTTTGTTTCTCACTCCTTCTTGGAAATATTTAAGCTTAAAGACAAACCATAGAACAAAAACATGCAATTTCGGTCATCTTGGCAGCCATTTTACTCCTAAAGGGGGAGCACTAGAAACTTTTTTATTTTTTTTTAAATAAGCTACTGATGTGTTAGCTATTCACAGGAAAAGAGTATACTTTTGGTTATTATTTGCATAAAGATATATCCTGCTGATAGAATATGCATGTTTTTCTCTAATACCATACATGAAAACAAGAAATAGAATTTTTCCAAAACTGGACCTTGTCCATCCGTAATTATAAAGTACTAAATAAATTCTTGAAAAATCAATCAAAATAAAGGAGCTATAAATATTTATTTCATAAGCAAATATATTTGAAATACAGCAATATATTAAAAATTGATATGCACAGAATTTTATTCAACTGCAAGCATAAGTTCCTGTATTTTTTTCACAGTATCATTTGATATTAAAAACATGCATCCTGTGGCTGCTGCTGCTGATGGCATTGGTACTATATCTAACAGGTGCTTGTATGAAATCCAGCATGTATCTGGTTTCTCTGGCCAGTAAAAGTTTTGGCAGGGGCCATGAGGATGCATAAATTGTAATTGAACATCACCTTTTTCAAAACAGTTTTCTAAGACAGCTCCTAACCACCATTTCTTATCATACATGCAAGCAACATAAAAACCTTTAGAAATGTTATTAAGACTAAATTTTTGACATGTTGCTTACCTACTGCAGATACTTCAATCTGATTCGATATGCTTGTAATGTAGATACAATGGAAACTAAAAGCACAGATTTACTGATAGGAATAAATTTATGATAATCCCTGATACCCTCAATTCTTACAGCGAAAGTTAGTCTTTCAGCAATGCTCTTGTTTCTGCTACATATTCATCAGATGCAAAGAAAAACTTAATATTTTTAAAATTACCTGTGCAATAATGAAACAAATCACGTGGAGAAATTATCTGATCCTTGTAAGGACGTTGCAAGCTGGTTCTGTAAGCAGACCTTTTAACTGTGCCTCCAGTAGCATCACAGGGGCTTTTGCCATGGGAAGTGGCAAAAAAATGTCACTCAGCATTTAGTTTGAAATCATCTTTATGTTGGCATAAATTTAAAAAGTTTTTCTTGTTTTTGTACTGCGCTGAGCTACCACCACTGAAATAAATTATTTTCTATATGTCTGGATATTGTGATGTTAAATATGGAATTACAGGCCTTTAAAAAGAAACTACTGCCACTGTATCATGTGTCAAACAGTCACTGATAATAAACATAGAAATAACTTTTAGGTTGTAATTTGGCCGAACATACGCTAAAAAAGGATGGAGTGTAGCGTGCGTGTTTTCCCAGTGATATCCCTGTATTGCATCCTGTACAAAATAAGTAAAATTTTCAGTAAAGTAATAAAATGCACTTATCTGGTTTTAGTTCTGCTTTTCTTGTTTTTAAATACTCTGATTGAGATTTTGCAATGTAATAGTGTTTCGCCTAGGACTTCATTTTCTATGAAAGTTCCGATTTAAAATCAGGTGCAGACAAAGTAATTTAATGAGTGTTGAATGGACTGTAGTTATCCACCGTTGAAACATCACTTCAGATTCTTAATCATAATCATCCATTAACATATCTAAAAATTCTTCAAATGCAGTTTGTAGTGGACACTGTGAACAAAATCCTAACATACATGCTTCATTGTTAATGTCACACACATAATGAGACAAAAAAATCACTGATAGATGGTTTAATAGATTATTTTAGAGATGCCGTCATTACCCTGTCATTTTAGTGAATCATACAGACAGACTGAATGAATCCCTGTACTACCAGCTAACACACACCACTTCGGTCGCAAATCAGCAAATTTAGATAATCCAATCTTGTGATTGGGATATTCCTGTTTAAAAAGTGTGTACGCTTCTTTGAGATTACATAAAATGAGGTGTTTCTGTTTTGTAAATATTTTATTTCTTCCCTAAATACCAACTTGAATTTTTAAAAAATAAAAGGTTTCTTACATCTTTCTTTAAAATATCACAAAAATAGAGTACACATTAGTTTTGTTTTAATACCAGACTATAATAAAATCAGAATGTTGCACTCTTATTCAATGCTTCATTCACCTAATAACACTATTTCTAAAAGTAACTAAGTAACGTTCAGAGGGTAAATAAAGTCTTATACATGTATTAAATCAATATTTATATAATATTCAATAAGTTTTGTTTTTTTACATCTTTTTTTATCAATGTTAAGTCTGTGAGGGGGGAAACACAAGCATATGGTATTAGAGAAAAACATGCATATACTATCAGCAAGATATCCCTTTATGCAAATAATAACCAAAAGTAATCTCTTTTCCTGTAAATAGCTAACACATCAGTAGCTTATTTTAAAAAAATTAAAAATTTTCTCGTGCTCCCCCTTTAGGAGAAAAATGGCTGCCAAGATGGCCGAAATTGCATGTTTTTGCCCTATGGTTTGTCTTTAAGCTTAAATATTTCCAAGAAGGAGTGAGAAACCCAAGTAATTTATTGTGTAGTAATTTATGGTGAACACCTGTACTCTACCAGAAAGTGAGTAAACCTTTGGTTTTATTTTCCTTTTTTTGGAATTGATGTCTCAATTTTAGCAAAATCGGGAAAATCAAATTTTTGTGGTTGCAACTTCTAAGAGTACTGTACCTTAACGATTTTCATTATAAACATTGTAGTATTTTTTTTAATGCCTGGGATAACTAGTTTCCATAGATACCTAACACTTTCATATTACAAGAGCACAATTTTTAAGAAAAAATAAATAAGGTAACGACACCAGTGCTCGTCACTCTTAAGGCCTTATTTTTAAAATGTTTGTTTTTTTCGCGTGGCATTCATGTGGAATTTATGTATCAATATTATACTTTGGTCTATTTTATACACTGATTCTTCTAGTTGTTGTTAGACACTTTCAATTTTTCAATACGTTAAGCCAATTTTAAAAAAAAAATAATTAAACCTATAAAAATGCACCAGAGCTCGTCACTTGAAAACTGCGTTTCACCAGTAGTCGTCAGGTGTTTGCTCTAGTGGTCGTCATGTAAATAAAACGCAACAATTTGCTCAATAGTTTGATTTTAATTGCGTTTTTGCAAAATTAAATGAAACAGAATGTCTTTGGAACATATTTAGAACCAAAATCCATTCTTAGGGTTTAAAACACAAAACATTAAATGGTAAAATTCAACATATTGCGAATAAAACAAATTCATATGTGAAATAATTTGAAATTCTTTGCTTTTAAGAAAAGTTTTCAAAATTTTATTCGTTCTGAAAAATATCTATACTTAAAGCAGAGGGTAAGTAGCAGGGGAGGGGGTAATAATCTCGTTTTTAAGAGCTTTATGCCAAATTATCGCAGTAAGATTGATTTTACCATGCTTTTTATTATCGCGTATTCTTGTTTGTTCGTCCAGTACAAATCTTACAATTGATTTTTAACTAACTTCCCGACTACCTAGACATTTGAAACTTTCAGAATAGTTCAGAACACGATGAAAATGCATTTTTTAAATACTTTTAGCCAACTGCTTCGGGTCCCTGCAGCCTTCGGCAGCGTTATCAGTACAAATCTTGCAATCGATTTTTAACTGACTTTTCGACTAGCTAGACATTTGAAACTTTCA
Organism: Salticus scenicus; assembly: GCA_963930645.1. NCBI lineage: Eukaryota > Metazoa > Arthropoda > Arachnida > Araneae > Salticidae > Salticus > Salticus scenicus. The sequence goes on along the minus strand of OZ005650.1, from coordinate 61,209,209 downwards.
GAAAAGCTCAGAAGATGGTAACAATGGATTTTTTAAATATTTTTAGCCAATTGTTTCGGGTCACTGCTGCCTTCGGCAGCGTTTATATGGTTCAACAGAAAATTTATTTAACTTTTTTCCCGACTAGCTAGACATTTGAGACTTTCAGAATAGCTCAAAACACGGTGACAATGCATTTTTTAAATATTTTTAGCAAACTGTTTCGGGTCCCCGCTGCCTTCGGTAGCGTTCACATGATTCAACAGAAAATTTATTTAACTAACTTCTCGACTAGCTAGACATTTGAAACTTTTAGAATAGCTCAAAACACGATAACAATGCATTTTTTAATACTTTTAGACGGTTGTTTCGGGTCCTCGCTGCCTTCAGTAGCGTTTATATGATTCATCAATCATATACTCATCCCGATCATCAATCTTCCCGACTACGTAGACTTTTTAAATTTTCAGAATACCTCAGAACACAGTGACGATGCATTTTTAAATTACTTTTAGCCAATTGTTTCGGGTTCTCGCTGCCTTCAATAGCATTTATATGATTCAACAGAAAATTTTAAAACACGGTATATAAAAAATTCTTTTTGTTTTGCAATTATTTTTTTTTAAACGTATGGGTTGATTATGCGTACCTAACACATACTATAAAGGAATTTTGAGAAATCCTTCGCCTCTCCTTCCTCATTAAGTGTGGGGTGGATGCAAAAACACGTTTTCAAGAGTAATTATTCTCCAAATTATATCAGGAAAGCAATTTTTTGATGCGTTGATTGGTTATGCGTACCCAAAAATACTGTAAAGGTATTTTGCGTAATTCTTTCCGACCAAATTTTGAGAAAGGGTAGCAAAAACGTATTTCTACGCATAACTCTGCTCTAAATAATCTTACAAAGGCGATTTCTGATGTGCGACCAACTCGTCATATGCATCCAACACCTAGTATAAAGAGATTTTGCGAAGATCTATGTGAGGGTGGCAAAATATATATATATATATATATATATATGTTTTCAAGCTCAACTCTGCTGCAAATTATTTTCGGGAGGGGATTTTTTTATGCGTTGGTTGGTTGTGTGTGTGTACCTTACACGCATTATAAGGCGATTTTGCAAAATTACCCTTCCCCTCTTCCCTCAGCCTGGCGGACAAAAAACACGTTTTTAACCTTAGCTCTACTCCAAATTAACTCAGAAAGGCGAGTTTTGATGTGTGAGTATTGGTTAAAAGTACGCAATATGTAATTTGATAATATTTCGTTAAAATTCTAAATTTACCCGTGGGAGAGGGGGGAGGGGGAAGCGGTTAAGTCTATGGCGAAGGCAGTAGAAGCCAATCATCATATTGCCGGACGGAAAGCTATTACAGAAGCCAGCGGGAACATTAACTGCGGTTTCGACTGATTTCAAAGTTTTTTTTTTTTTTTTTTTTTTGATAATGATAGGGATTTTTTCCTATTTTATTTAATATAGGGACCAGCGAAGGTGGCAAAGCTTGCTAGTATTATTCTACACATCAAGCTAATGTAATCAAATATTATGGATATTAATGTTATCAAATGTTAATGTTAATTAATGTTATCAAATATTATCTTACAATTTTAATTATTTAAGAACAACAGTCAACAGGGTAATTTTGATCAACATTTTAACTATTTGTTTATATTACATAATTAATATAATGTATAAACAGAAAACTTGCTTAAGAAATGTTTTTAATGTTTAATATTTTCTATATAAGTTGTTATTCACCTGCATCTAACATAACAAAAAAGCCTTAACATAATGTTGAACCGACTCATAGTCATGCTAACTATGAAATTAAGCCTTTGTATTTTATCATTTTCGAAATATATATGAATTAAAATTAAATTATCACGGTCAATAAAAAACTTAAACATCACTTAAATACATTTTCGCAAAAGCATGACATCAGACAAATTTAAAATACATTAGACAGATGTATGGAGTAATCATGTCTGCTTTTCTAAAATATATAACAGAATACTAGAAAAAGCTCTTTATAACTAAATATGTTTATGTGCCATTGTTTAATTTTTCCAGCAAAATAATATGGAAAATTTTAGGTGGTTTGAAGTCAGTCATAGTGAATTAAAGGTACCATGACTGACTTTATTTAAACAAGCTGTACAAAAGTTACAAGTGCAATAAAGTTCACGTTCTTGAGGTTAAAATACATTTGTTTACATTTACGAATACCCCTGACGCTTACTGGTGCCGATAGTCAAATTAAAGTAAAAATCATACCATCATAATTCTAAACGAAAATATAGTATTTTTCATCAAAAAAGTTACCGAGTTATTAAAAATGTTAAAACACCAGTGTTCGTCAGGGGTGACGAGCACTGGTAAAACGTGCAAAATATGCACCAGTAGTCGTCATACCTTAAAAACCTTTATATTATGTCAAATTTTAAAAATTTGCACATAAATCGTATTCTGCATTTCATAAGTATTACATACAATGCTTTATGAGCAATGTCAAATGCAGCAAACAACAAAATATATCAAGAAATGCATATCTATTCCCTTAATCATTTTCTTTACGTTGACTCAATTTAATTGTAATTTAACGTATACTTTCCTTATTTTGTTTCTCCCTACTCTTCCCCAATAGTTGAAATCGAACTTTTTATGTCATAAGAAGCAGAAGGCCTTGGAGAATCTTATGCGGGTAGATTCAAATTCATACAGGTTATAAAACGGTTATTTTAACACTTCTTTTAAGAGGGTGACGACTACTGGTGCAGATTTTAGGGGTGACGAGCACTGGTGTCTTTACCTTAAATAACATCAATTTCTTGGTATTTTGAGAGGGCGGACAAACTTCAAGGACCTGTATATCTATAAATAAGTGGAGCAGGTAGCTAAAAATTTGGACTTTTTCACGCCTCTATATCATCAATCTGTGTACCAAATTTAAAGAAAATCTGAGTCGGTCATGCAACCAACTGTTATTTTTTTAGGTGAGTTGGTATGGAATCACTCATAAATCTGGTGAAAATTTTCGATAATTTAAAAGAACTTTAAAATATCTTTCGAATGGTGTATTAAAAATAATTGAATCATAATTAGAAATTGAAATATTGAAATTTGAAAGTATTACAGCGCCATCTGGTGGTACAAATTTCTGTATTCCACTGTTCGATCCCAAATCAACAAAGCTTTCCAATGATGTATGACTTATGAAATTATTTTAATTAGTAGCTGAGATACTTTAAAATGTGTATCGAATGACGTATTAAAAAAAAAAAATTGAACACAATTAGAATCTGAAATATTGAAATTTTAAGTTATTACAGCGCCATGAGACCTCAAAACGTGTAAGTCAGGTGAAATTTCGAATTCCATTATCTACGGTAGTCGGTTAATGGAAGTAAATAGAAAAAGAAATATTTAAGTGTATTTGTGTCGTTTTGAAACTGGAATCCTCTTTCGACAGATAAAATGTGAGGCGTGTAAAGATAAAATTTAATTTGCAATTAAAATGTAAATCTTTTGTTTATTGACCAAAATCGATGAAATTTGAACTGCAAGTTTGTTTTGTGGTGTTAAGATTGTATACTAAGTAAAATGTGTAAAATTTGAAAAATTGAAGAAAATAGAAAATTGCAATTTTTAATCGCAGTACGAAACACGTGACCTCATTAAATACCAGATGTGTTTCTTTCCGTTGAAGACTGCTGTAGACTATCGTCTGCAAAGCTAAGATTCTTGTGATTTGTTGCCAATATTTTTTTTATAGTTTAGTTAATTTTAAAAAATCTAATTGTCCGATCGATAAGCCGTTTAAACCATCGGATTAACAAAAAAAAAAGCCCTTTCCAATGGCATCTTGCAATACGACTGATATTTCTAATTTATTTTCCACTTTTTCCGTAAAAATGTCGCTTTTTAAGCATTTAATCACGAATTCTGGGTCATTTTTCGTTAGACAATTGTCGACATTTTAATTAATACCTCCGCTAATTAGGGTCTCATCGTTTAGCAAATTAGATAACCCAGATTTGCGATAAATTCTCTGTCCGACGGCACCTGTTCGAAGTCCGTGCGACCGTTAGCGGCGGAGGTTTTGCTGTTTCAAGCCGTTTCTCACAGACAGACACACACACACGCGCGTACAGATTTTAATAATATAAGGAGATTCTTCATATTTCTTCTAATCAAGTTAAAAATTTTGTTAGTTTTATATTTTAAAGAGTAAAAACAAGCTTTAGTGATATTTCAAACTTTTAACGTTTTGATATTCAATTGATTAGTAGTGTTTGGAATCTAAAATACCGAATATTAACAACATGGTTAAGAATTGCAAGACAAGTAATTAAAAATTTAAATTTCTGCTTCAGTTATTATTGTTGCCTATTTTCTCTGGGGGAAAATGTAAAATAAGTTAAATTTGCAGAATAGTTCTCTGAAAAGCCGTGGTTAGAGAACCGGCAGACGGGTAAGTATTATAGATAGGGCAGTCTTCTGCGCTTGCGCATTAGAACTTTCGGGTATAGCATACTTGATCTATAGCTAAAGTCTCAGGTGATACAGAGAATGAATATTTTTTGAATTGTCCTGATTCCTAACAGATAAGTACGTAAAAGTGAAGAATAAATAGCGTCAGTCAAGCATATAAGTCTGATGTTTATTTTAACAATTAACAAACAAGCAAACGAATAAATAACGCTAGTAGCTGCCTTTCAACCAGATGCTTTGTAATAAATCCAGCTGGTGCTGCTATCTTTCGAAATGATTTGAAACCAAACTAAAATTTAATCTTTGGAAAAAACTATGCAAATTTAAAAAATGAATTTTCTTATACTAGGGTAGGTGCTCCAGTGATTGGAATGCTCCAGTAATTTACATCTATCCCGAAATAATTAATAAATAATAAAAATAATAAAATAATATATTTTACATATAAGAATTTTAACATTTTATGTCAAACACCAGAGCATATTGTGCTAATAACTGGTAAAATGAATAACTAGCAGTGTCAAACACTGGTACATAGGGCCAATTACTGATAAAATGAAAAACTGGCAGTGTCAATTACTGGAACATTGAGTGGGTGTCAAATAAAAATTCATAAAAAAGTAATAATAATAATTGTTATCAAATGTATATATTTTAACATATATACGGTTCTGAAAGTCTTTCATGCCATATACGTATATGAACTTAAGATTTCCAAAAACAGTTTCTGATGACTAAAACATAAAAAACATCAGAGATTGCTCTAAAAGTGTCAATCACTGGTGCACTTACCCATATATTGATACTTTTACTTATTAATATATGTAAACTTTCTCCACCCTCTTACTGTCGATCAATCACTTCCTCTTTATCACACTTATTTTTTCTAGGATTATGATTTACGGAGGAATAGCTAATATAGGTATTACAGTTCTTTAGTTTTTATTGCTTACAATTGTTTCTGTAACACGGGATTTTGTCAGTAACCTATGGATTAACGTTTAAAAAAAAAAAAAAAAAAAAAAAAAAGTGTCATCAATATGTGCTTGCTATGTATTCTAGACCAGAATTTTTAAGTTTGTCATTTTTTAAAGAGAAAAATAAATAATTAATAAAGTGAGTCCACCCGGTTTTCAGTGCGTTAGATTAATAAATTATTTTGGTGCGTTCAAAGAAGTTCGTAAAAGTTAAAAATGACAATAAAATTGAAATTTTTGGAGTTTTATTTAAAAAATCGAAGCTGATTTCTTTTTTTTTTTCTTCTTTTTTTTCGTAATAATCAGTAAGTTTAATTGAACGATATTATTTACGATTGTATTGTATGGGGTATCATTTTCTAATAACTTTATTTTTCCAAAATAATAATAATATGATAAATAAATTAAAAAAAAAAAAAAAAAAAAAAAAAAACCTACATACTAATTAATATTTTGTATTTTTGCATAATTCATATAATAAGCTACATGTAATAAGTTTTTTTTTTTTTTTTTTTTCAGTCAAAATTAACAGAATAAGCTATTTAAGGTTTGATAAAAAAAAATTATTATTATACATAATTCTCTAAATAAAATATATAATACATATGTTTATATTATGAGAAAAAGATGAATTTTAATCTGAAAATTTTAAATCAATCTGTCATAAGCATCAGCATAGAAATTACTTCTTTTTAATTCTCCTTAAAGCGACTAATCAAATAATGAAATTTTTTCCCCATTTATCTCCAGAGAAACAAATCTTCATCGAGCGAATACATTCTATCTTGAAAATGCTATGTGATTGTGAAATAATAGCCATTTAGAAAGAATATGGGAATTGGCTTTGTGATCTAAAGTACACTTTTTCCTTTTTACTAGCAGAGACATTACATTAATCCTATAAAACTCTGGTACTGTGCCATCCCTGGATATAAAAAGCATATTGTTAATGCATTTGCAAAAGCTTTCCATTAGAAACACTCACTAATCAATAAGTTAAGAAAAAGATGATAATTTCATTGAATATCCATTGTCTTAGATAATGGAATTTGTATACTTAATAAGTAGCTTCTAAATTCTTCAAATCTCTAATGGCAGTTGAAATTGTATATAGCCGTAAATGAATGCGATGAAAAACATCGAATATTAAATTTATATATCTTGTGTAATAATTTTAAATATATAGATTTTGATATTTTTGATAAGAGAAAATAATTTTCTTTTAAAGTTAGTTTATTTACTCATTAAAAATCATGTTTACATAAAACTATTTACAAAATATTCTCATTAACTTTCTATATGGAATAAAGCATCTGTGTTCTGATAAATATAAAAGTCAAAACGTTAAATCTGTTTAGACATTATTGTTGTTTTAAATTTATAGTAAACTCAATATTTAAGTCTCATTTCTTATTTTCTCTAATACTTATTATGGTGTTAACATATGACGCACGCTCACACACAAATAAACAAACAAAAAGTTATTTCTTTATGGAATCTGAATTTAAACAGTTACATTTAAACAATTAAATTTAAACAAATTCTAACTTCTAATAGTTTTTAATACTTCATTATTTGCTATCAAATTAGTAAATTTTAAAATTAGTAATAATTATCAAAAGCTTTAAATAAAAGGAGAAAAGTAACAAATTACTTTTGTGCGGTGAATTTAATTAGTCTAGCTTTCTAAAGAAATTTTCTCGACTTTTGTGTATTAAATAATATTTTTTAATTACATACTGCAAGTTTTATTTAAGTGTCCGATTCTCTAAAAGGATAATTTAAAAAGCTACCATTTTCTTAGGTTTTGTTAAGCAATATTTAAAGAAAAAATATATTATATACTTTCTTTTTGTTTCACTCTAACAGAGGGCGCTATCATTTCTCCCTATCTTGTTCTTTTGCAACCATAGGGAACACATCTACCTTCGCATGTTACTTATGAATTGCAAATTTACGTATCTCAAATTAATGTAAGTTTTAAATGAAAATTAAATCAAATAAATTATTTTTTATTTTTAAGATTTATTTTAGTTATTAAAATTAGCAGAAACAATTTTAACTAAATTTTATTTTTACTTAATAGTTCAGTAGATAAACACGACTCTTTGATTAACTGTAAATTTAACTGCATTCAGCCTCATGGCTGCTGTGATGCATTTGAGCTGTTTTCGGCGTGATTTGCAGTTGTAGGATGAGTAATAATTTTGGTTTTAATATTTAATCTTAGGATTAAATTTGTTTATTAAGTAATATTGGTGACAATAGATATTATAGTATGTTTCTCACTTGTTTTTTTTTCTCTTTGAGTTTTAAATTATTTTCATGTCTTTTGGGTGATATAGGGCATAGCGTGCTGTAAATTTTTAGCAAATTCCATACCTTTTTTCCCACCCAGGCCGTACAATCGTGCGGGTTAGACATCCACGATATGCACTTACATTTTTGCATCTGGAACAGTCGTATGTAATAAAATCAGGAAATGAACGATCGAGCTAATTAGCAGAAAGTGTAAAGTACAATTTTCAATTAACAAAAGTCGGTTATTGTCCATATTTTTCTTTCAGTTTGCAAAAACAGAAGGATGTAATATTTTAAGGTAAATATGTTTTAGGGGTTATAGCATGACAGAAATATCACCTAATTTGCATGCAACATTCATTCTATGCCCTTGAAAAAGTATTGATATTGTATATATTTTAATAAACATTATGCTCAATTTTTTAATAACCTTTATTCATGTTTTTTTCTAGTTTTTCATTTGACACTTGGTTTCATCTACTGCAATGTTTGATAAGGTTTTCAATATATATATAGATAGATATTAATAGATTTATTCTTATTTAAGGGATAAAATTCAGTATTTTGTGCATCTTACATTTGTTTATATTGCAACACACTTATATTGCCTTTTAGATGCAGTTATATTGCATCGTTATTTTCTTTGTAATTTGGAAGATCTCATTTCCGAATTTATATTTAGCTAAAATAAGTCATATATTGACTATTATAGCACATACGAAGCATTTTTAATCATGCAGGACATTTAAGCGCAAAATAAATAAATAAATAAATAAATAAATAAAAATAAATAAATTTAGCGATATCAAGAAATATGCAGTTTTGAAGCTGATTTCTTTTTAAATTTCTCTATTGCAATCATTCGGTTGCTTCCTAACTTGGCGGGGCAGAAAGCGGTCACATCTTGCAGCGCATAGACATTTTATTATATCTAGATACTATTTTCATGCAGCCATTCTGAAGGTAAAGGTGAGAAAACCGACTTCAATGGACACCTTATATATACATATATAATTGAATTATATCATTTAACAAACAAATGTTACGTATTAAATTGAAACTCAAAATTACGATTATAATTGAGTTGCAATTATTTTATAAATATATTTAATTAAAATTCGACATTTTTATACCAATACATAATAAAATTCTTTTTTTTAAAATACTATTAGAATTGCTTTTGAGTTTTTCATTAAAATAATACTTAGCTGTTAAAAAATGCACCAAATGAGTTTTTTTGAAAATTAATAAACAGCAACAACAACAACAACAAATAATCATTTATATGTAAACAGCATAATTTGCAAAAATCATGTAATTGTTTCGTGTCGAAATGTTAATACGATATTTCGCCGGACTAACAAATTAAGCAGGAGATCACATCAAAAAGGCAATGCACAAGACTGCGCTGAAAGTGATCACATAAATTCATCAAATAAATAATGATGTGGAAAGATGAAAAAAATAAAAGGATAAATAAATAAATAAAATAAAAAACTCACTAAGCTTATTTTTGTTTTCTAAATAATTGACATAAATTTCTGCAGAAAACAGAATTTAATTCGTACGACAGGATGTAATCTATTCTTCCATATAAAGGGATGCAGTAATTGTGTTTCATTGTTTAGCATTGGTTACTATATTCATACATCTTAAAATTTGTTTAATATAGCTTTTGAAAAGGAGCCCCTTGGCAGCTTTTAAATATTTGTTTTGATTCTGGCGATGAATTAATATGCGCAACTACGCAAGTAAAGACCTTGGCAAGAAACGTCCAAGCTACTTCGTTACCAAATTTTAAATTTTGCCAAAAGGTCTATACTGAAGCTGTTCTATTTTTTTAACACGATTTTTCTCAATTTTATTTTAATTATTTAAAAAAAATTGTTTGCATGTTTATGTCCGCCATCATAGGATCTTTCGATATGTAGTTTTTATGATTTTGATAATTTTTTAATAATCACAGTCGGCAGCAAAAGTATCCGAGCATTAGCAAAAATTATTATATGATAAAAGTACACTTCATACAGTTTTGTTAAATAAATCCTTATCGAATCCTGTTCTTAGACTGAGTAAGAACAGGATTCGACAAGGATATATTTAACAAAACTGTATTAAGTGTACTTTTTTTATATGGGAATTTTTGCTAGTGCTTTTCAGGAACTTTAACTTTATTTTCAGTAATTTTAAAAATGTCAATTATAAATATTTTCAAATAAATTTCTTGGTTTACTAATGACTTCATATCCTTCTGAAATCAGGAAAAATACATGAAATTTAAATTTACTTTTTTTTTTTTCAACGTATATAAGTAATAATAATAATACACAAGATTATATATCGTTTTATACTGAAACTGCTCCATTTCTTTATCCTGATTTTTCTCAATTTCATTTTAATTATTTAAAAAAAAAAAAAAATGCATGCGCATTCTTTTTTTTTTTTTTTTTTTCCGACATGAAAAGAAATATATTTACTTATTTTTGACATCAATTTGTTTTTCTTTTTTAAGCAATTTTAAAGTTATAGTGGGGTTTCTATTTAATATTTTTTAAACCGATTATCCGATTGAACTATAAAATATGGCGTTAGTTAGATTTTGTCCTGATTATTAAGCATACCAATTTTTTGAAAAAAATCTGATGATTCGGACTCAAACTCCTGTTAGATACAATAACAAACTTACAACTTTATATTTTAGATAAAACAAAAATGCTTGCATTTTCATTCACAGTGAAAGATAAATATTGGTAATGACGCTCTCTGAAAAAAAATAGTACGACCTGTCATACTGGGGGCAAAAGAAAAGTAACGAAAGAAAATTATAATCAATAAATAATCAATTTAACATATTATGTTACTTAACCCATACTTGCCAACCACCTATGAAGCTTAAATGTTTTAGTACCTGCCTTTTTTTTCCCACCAGTCATTTTTTACAGTCATTTTATTTTTTTAATCGTAAAAACATTTGGAGAGAATTATTCTAAAAATAAAGTGGTCTGGAAAAAGAGGCTTTTTTTTTTCTCCACAAATTTGCACTTATAAATGAATTTGTTGGCAGGTATGTTTTAACATGTATTTACTAAATGTATAAAGTTTGTTTTCTTGGTTTGTTAACGGCAAATGAATTTATGGGGGTATTACGCTTTCAATAGTCACATACAGACAGTGCAAGAATTATGATGCAATTTTCATACTTCTTAATAAACGGAGTTTGAAGCAGTCAAATTTTAAGATACTTTTTAGTAATAGGTTAAATTTATTTTAAATATGTCAAATTTGCAACTTCCATGAGAAATAAAATAAAAATAAAAACACGTTTTTATTTCAAAAAGTATTAAAAATCCAATTCAGCGGATGTGGATAATATACATTTATGCAAAATTCAGCTCAATCGAATGATACAAAGTAAGTTAAAAAAAAAAAAAAAAAAAAAAAAATGAAATTGGGACCCCAGGGCCACCATATTCCCTCACCTAAGTCTGTTACTAATTCAGCATGTCTTGCTATTGAAGTAATGCATGCATGCAAAATTTCAGTTCAGTGGAACAATAGAAGGTGGATTAAAATTAAAATCTTAGCTTCAACTTACACACATAAACAACATATAGCCATAGATATACTAATAATATATAGATTGATCACTGAGGGGAAAAATGCGATTCCTTTTCACTTGGGGAAAGACAGCCATTTTACCTACTAATGGTCGTCTTTCCACGAGCGAATAGACATGGGAATACACACGAATAATTTAGCAAATAAAACTTATGACTAATTTATGTACTAAAGGTAAATGAAAAACTCCAGATACAGTTAGTTTCACTCCCCCCCCCTCCCCGCAATATCTTCTAATGGCTGATGTCAAAACTTTTTCGACATCAAAAATGTTTGCTCGATGACATAGGGATGATAGATCTACTATATATATGTTACTGTATCTCTACGCATACAACATGATAAATAAATCTCGTATAAAAGAAAAGTCTAAGGGACTGATTTCGAAGTTCATGTAATACTTCTGTCTTTACTTTCTTATTAAATACTACATGGTGCTAAAATAATATTTATAAAAATCATTGTATTAGTTTTTAAAAATTAGCAACCCCCACCCCCACCCCTTAAAAAAAAAAAAAAAAAATAGTACAACTGATCTGTAAGAAAGGTTTGATGAATTATGAGAAAAATTTAAGTTTTATTCGCTCACTATTAGGCGATATATGCATATAGTATACTTAATTTGTACATTTTTAATTATGATTCAAAAATTTGATATTACTGGCAGTATTATATATTATTTATATACAAAATGAGTCAATGTTGCGAATTTTGTGTGAAGGGAGAACTTAAAATCAGAATTGTTTGTTGCATTCACCAAAAATAAATATTTGACAATCGTATCAAGGTTATTTATCATTTTATAAGATAATTAGACATATAATGTAAATCATGAATAAATAAATTTTATTTTTGTGTGAAAAATGGAATAAAGTTCAAGGGTTTTGTTGCATAAATAAAAAGTGAGGATAAGCGTGAAATTAATATAGCAAAGGATTAGATTAATTCATTATGAAGGGAAAAAATATTAATGAAATCCGTCTTAAAAAATTGTCATAAAAAAAAAAAAAAAAGTTCCTTTATTTTACTGTAATTTTTAAAAGACAACTTCATTGTTATATAAAGCATATTGGATTTAAATACCAACATACACTATATAAAGTTTTTAAGAACTTTTTTTTTTTTTTTTTTGAATGAAAGAGCAAGACAACAAAAAAATTATATTACTTATATTTTTAATCATACATATCTCATATTTTCGAATGACTAATAAACTTATAAAGAATATTCGAAATAATTATTTTATTTCATAATTGATTAAACTACGAAGTTGTATTTTATTTAACAAACTATAGCTCACGCTTCATATTCAACGTAAAAATTAACGTTTCAATAAATTTCAAGCCCAGTCCTCCCATTGTTATAAAATATAGATAGTTCTTGTAGTTAATTTTTCCCTTGAAAAAAAATCATAAAACGGGGAATAAAATCTCTTTTGTATCTCTGGACAGATAATAATTTTTTATACTGTCAATATTTCGCTCAGTCGCTATTCACTGAAGGAAAAATGCAATATTTATATGCATTTTTATTCAAAATGAGGTCTCTATGCACATCATAATGCTATAATGTATAGCATCCTTTTCAACACAGATTCTCTGTCGAAACGTTACCGAATTCCTGGAGGGAAAAGAAAGTTTTAGAAATTTCTTTTCATCACTTTTATTTTTCTTTCTTTGGGAGTTATCCGTTATGTCATTTAAAATTTTATATAAAAATTTAAAAATTCAAATTTATAAGTACTATAAGGTATTTATGATGAAATATTAATGAATTGAAGAAAAAGCATTATGTATTGATTGTAAACTATATATTTCCTTTTTATAATTAATGATGAAAAAGCAGCTGTGATTATTTAATATTTTTAGGGAAAACATGTTTCCTTATTGATTTCAAAACTATACCAAAAATCTAATATTCAATGCAGCACTTGTAGTAGTAATAAATTTGGTATTCATTTCATTTTTTTTTTTTTATGTTCTCTTGTTTATCAAGGTCAATTTTGTTTTTTGTTTTTTTAATTGAGTTTTCAGTAGAATTACGAATTTTTATGTCCCCTGAAAATGAAAATCGGGTAATTAAAGAGGTGCTGGATACCCGAAGGCAAAGTAAATGCTTTAAAATTTCTTTCCATACTTTTTTTTCTTTCCACATTCTTTGTGCGGTTATTTCTTTTAAAATAGTAGTACTTGGATGAATGTGTTTACTCGGTGTATTGCAAAAATCATTGTAAGCGTAAATACTGCGATTTTTTCAAAGATATATTTCTTATTTACTCTGCGAAAAGCAGATTACCAGAGAAAGCTAATTATCCTGGAGATAAGAATTTAAATAGAATTATTATCTCAATACCTTTACTGTTTTCTTTTACCAAAATCATTAGAAATGTTTCCTTAGAAACCAGACTCTTGCTGTATTTAGTTACTTGTAAAACACGGGTTACCAGCAACAAGAAGATAAAGATAAGATATCTTTTTTTTCTGAAGAAACAGATAAGCCAGACTACTTTTCAATAAAATATATATATATATATTCAAGCGAATTGTAAAAAAAAAAAAAATCTACCATATTTTTCCTGAATGATGTGCGAGTTACTAGTAAACATTACTTATCCTGAAGATGAGTGCATTTCAGATCGAAATGCAAACTCAAAACACATTACTCTAAATTTTTATCAAAATTATTCGAACACTTACAAGGAAAATTAAGTTCCTGCCACTTTATTTCCCAGGGAAAAGTCCAGGTTACTGGTACACTTTAATTCTGGTGAAGAAGAGGGCAATTCAGGCTGAATTGTAAACTCAAAAAGCGTCTAAATATAAATTATTATTAAACTTATTCAAGTACTTTCTAACAAAACAAAGTTCCCGTCATATTTTCCCACTGGCGGAGTGCGGTTAAACAGTTGACATTAATTTTCTTGAAGATGAAAATCAGCCCGATGAACTTGTCAGCTTAAAAAGAAAAAAAAAAAAAAAAAAAAAAAAAAACCTTAACCTTAAGTTTACATCAAAATTGTTAAAGCCATTTCCTAGAGAACCAGCTTTCTGACAGATTTTGCAATGCACGGAGTAAGGGATGAAAGTGAACTCTTAATGGCCCTATTACACCAGAGATTTATCTCAGCTTTGAACTAAACACAACATGATCAACTTTACCGAGAGACTGTCGAAACAGTTGATTACCCGCTGAACTTCAATTTCCCCATACGCTGCTGTGCTGTATTTTGTATAATGTTGCGCGAAAATCTCTCGTGTGATATGGCTATAATAAGAAAAGAAACATAAAAAATCCCTACTTTTATTTATATGTCAGGCGTAATATCTGAACATTCAAAAAGTAAAAACTTAGCAAATTATTTGAATTTATCAAATTACTAATTGAGTTAATTTTAAAAGAATTTATGTAAATTTATTTATTATCGTTTTAAGGCAATTGTAATAAATCATGGCAAACAACCACCAGTCACTTTTCATTACCACATACAAATTAAATAAAATATGATAATTTTAATATTATCTAGTAATTATGAAATCAATAGTAATAACAGACATAGATTTAGGATGTGAATTAATACATATAGTATTAACACAAATGCAACTATAAATATAGTATGCGAGATGAAAAAAGATTTTTATTAGCCTTGATATGGAAAAAAAATGAAATTAATAATTTTTATGAGGTTGATGAAAACCAAGGTACAAAATACACTGAGCCTTGAAAAGTAACGGTACAAAACTTTTTTTTCTTTCTTTTTTTTTTCGCATAATTTTAAAAGAAATGAACATATAAATTATAAAATTTGTATGACACATTCATTATGAAATTTTTAATCGAATTTTATATTACTTTAACACAAGTAATAATTTTTGAACTGCCCTAAAATGTTTTTTTTTTTTTTTTATTTTTTTTTAAGTAACTGGAAGAAATGAAAAATTTAATAAATTTTAGCTAAGAAAAGTAAATGAGAATAGAGATAATTTATAGGTAATTTATAAATGAGAAAGTGCGTCACAGGTGAGTTAGAGATAGTTGAAGGTATATACATGCGTCCAGATGTTAAATTAAGACCGGATTTTCCTTCCTATATTCCCTTTTCTTTTTCCTCTCTAAGAAACTGTTTGGAAAAGTATAATTATTAATTTGTAAACAATGAGCAACGTTAAAATAATAAAAACATCAGTAAATAATTTTAAAAAGAAGAACTCATCTAGTTTTCATGTTCGAATATATATTTATTTTTTAAAAAGTTATTCGCTAACTAAAAAAAGAAGAAAAAGAAAAACACAGAAAAATTAATATAGGAAGAAAAATCTGGTTTTAATCTAATATTTCGATGCATGTGCACCTTCATCTATCCATAATGCACCTTTGACACCCTTCCTCATTTAGTTTTCTTTGCTAAAATTGTTTAAAGTTTCCATCTATTCCAATGCTTACTTTTGAAAAAAATGAAAGTTGTTATATCAGTTTGAAAAAATATTACTTGTGTTTAAGTTATATAAAAGTCGATTAAAAACTCGGTAACAAATCTGCCATCCAAATTTTATATTTATAATGTTCATTTATTTCAAAATTATGCGCAAAAGAAGAAAACACGAAAACAGGTTGTATTTTAAATTTTGGAGGTTCAGTGCAAAGATAATAAATTTTCAAACTATATTCAAAATATTTGCGCATATGCATCGAAACGCATATACTCTAAAAAATTTCACAGCCTAATTTAGCTGTGTTAGAGAATACTCTAGTTTTATTCTGTTACATTGATATACAGTTCGTTTAACGCGAAGGTTTTGTGTTTCTCACTTAGAGGAAATAAACTAATGATCACTAGAAACAAGTAAATCGAATGAAAACAAAGTCCTTTTAACATCAAATAATCTTCTCACGTGATAGTTTCTTTTATCTTAAGAAAGAAGCCGTGCATTAATATTTCTTTCTACAACTTCGAGACTTCTTTTCTCTTCTCGAAAAATCGTGGATGCAGAAAATGGTTTCTATCGGAAGACAATTGAGCTAATCAATTAAAGAAGTATTGATTTCTGAAATAGTAACTCGATTTTATTTAGGATAAGAAGTTTATTTACCTAAATAAAGAGTTATTAATATGTTAAACAAAATATTTTATCGAAGGATATCAAATCTAGCATACATTTACACATCAAAAGATAATTCTTATTAATATGACAATCACCGATATACCCACGTATGTAAATATTTATTTATATATGAATTTAAATCTTTTTAAAACTATTCATCCGAAATTTGTCTAGAATTAATTTTTATGTAGTGTGAATTTTTATATGAATAAAATCTTGAACTTAAAACAATTTTTTGTATAAACCATTTAAAATATTTAGACTATTGTATCAGGCTTTCAAATAGAAGAAAAAAAATCAAATTTATTGTTAACCTTGTTTTGAGAGCTAATGATGTTTTAAAAATAGTAATTCAATGATATATTGGAAAAAAATGAACTGTTTTAC
The DNA here is from genome assembly GCA_963930645.1 of Salticus scenicus. NCBI lineage: Eukaryota > Metazoa > Arthropoda > Arachnida > Araneae > Salticidae > Salticus > Salticus scenicus. The sequence goes on along the minus strand of OZ005650.1, from coordinate 61,192,350 downwards.
ATCTTGAACGTTTTATCTTATTTTTGTAAAATAATCATATGGAATTAATTTTTTTAAAGTATGTGTTAAACTTAAAAATAATAGTTTAGAAACTATATAATAATAAATTATACTTTATAAATTTAAGAACACTTCGTTCGATACTTATATTTTCATTATAAAATTAATTATATGGTAAAAATCTAGCAAAATAATAATGACAAAAGGAAGGAAGATTATATAATATAAACACATCACCCAAAAATCATGCATTTTGGATAAATTATGAAGCACTTTCTAATTGTACGTACTAATTGCACCATTTAACATTCAGTATATTTTACTATTTCGTTATTATTTTGGAAAGAAGAAAACATACAAAACTCATTTCTATAACTTTTTTCTTTATTTTGAACTAGCTGGCTACGCTCGATTCGCTAGTCACTAAATTTAAATGAATTAAAAAAAAAAAAAAAAATCACTATTTATTTTTTATATCACATTTTAGGCTTTGTAACATAATTAAAATTTCCTTTTGAAGATCAAAAAGTCAAAATAACATATTACAAATTAAATAAAACATTTCTCCGTGTTGCACTCGTTTTGCAACAATGCTTGATGGTCTTACGTGAATAATTCTCAAGCATGAATCAAAAATTGGGTACAACTTTAATGGATTATGTATGGGAAATAAGTACGCTGTAATTTAAAAATTGCAGCTCTTAGAACTTAAAACCTTTTAAAAAGTTATTCATTATTCTTTAATATTTGACTGTTTTTTGTTTAATATTACTTTCTTAGTTTAAGATAAAAGCAATTGAATGATATCGCGTTGTGAAAATTTGCAACGTAATATCTTTAAATATAATAACTCGATGTATATAGTGTCCTCACAAAAAATGAGCAGTTTTTAGAGCTCTTTTTAAAATGTATGAAAATACAATACCGGAAAAGAACAACCAAAAAGTTCCAAAATTAATACATTTTTGTAAGTTAGTCAAATCAGAAACATTTGCGTGTAAACGTACATCATGGACACTTGAAATATCATCTACGAATGCTATACAATGATTACTTTTTCTATGTATTGGGTATATATATATATATATATATTGAATCAGTATTTTTGAGTGGGAAGTTTCAATACGTCTCGTAGAAAACTAATCACGCATATTTTTTAGCTTGGCGGAGGAAGAATTGTAGCTTACGCAGATAGTGAATTTTACTTCCGGAAAATTGACACTCGCGTCAGACAAAATTGAACCAAAATGATGCGGATATGGAAAAGGAACACATTAACCGACAGGAATGATTCTACCAGTTTTATCAGAGGAACACACAACGTGAGGACATACATATTTAGGGCTCGGCTGGAATAGATCGTGCATCAAGAACCATAGTGCAAGAAATAGGGCCTTTTACACGGCATTTAGTCTTTCTCATTACCTAACTATTGGAATTCGTTTGTATACAGGGACTCCGAACCATGCCCGAAGCTAATCGCCTTATATGGGAGAAATCATGGTCTGGCGATGGCTATCCACTATCTGTAAAACCACCACCTGGGGAACTTAGTTGCAATTTCTATATTAATATTTAGATGTGAATATTTGAAAATGAGCATTTCTAATGTTTTACAGAGATAGTTTTATTTCACCTGTTTTTACTATATTAGTAAGAATGTTCTTCTAATAAATATAGTACTTTATATTAAGAAAGACCTCAATGGGATTTATAACTGCCTTTACTATAATTAAACATTTATTTTTATTTTTATAGTTAGTTAGAAAAAAAGAAAAAGACGAAATAATTTGTTCGTAATCTCTATTTTGAGCAAGGAGAAATTTAGAAAAGTAACTGTTGCTGCATTTGCCATTGACAAGGCCACAGGTGTTTGTATCGGTATGGCGCCAAGGAACGCCAAATATAAACCAAAGAAAAGCAAGTTGCTATATTTTTAGACGAATTGCGTTTCTGTTTACACCTTCAATTTATATATAAGTCTGGCGTCCAATTTTGTGTCAAGGATCATGCAAAAAACAACTAAAGTAATTGCACAAGTAGATAAAAATAATTTTGATTTTTTATTTATTCGTCAAAAATTTCATTCAAATATATAGCTAGGACTTTTATATGTTGAAATGATGAAATTTTGTACGTGATTTAATAGAGTATGAGGCAGTTTTTCCAGTTTTTTATTCAGTGGGAGTTATTTTTGCATCGAAACTTTAAGAACAGCATAATTTAAATTTTATAAAGTTGAATCCCTAAAATGTTCTGATCGATTTTATGAAAACTTGTTCCTTACATTATAAAACTTGTTATATATAATTGATTAATATCATAACTTTGAATCACAATTTAAATCGTAAAATTTCAGAAAACTAAGAGTTGTTATACAGAAATCATGACCTCAGCTATAATTCTTTAAGTAATGATGATATATATATCTGTATATATATATAAATTACGTGTCACGATGTTTGTCCGGGGTAAACTCCTAAACTAAGGAACCGATTTTAATGAAATTTTGCACACTGTGTGCAGTTTGGTCCAACTTGAGAGATAGGATAGTTTTTATCTCAATTTATTGTCACAATATTGTTTTATTGCAATTATTTGTTAATTATAGATCTTTATTAAAGTTGCTCCAAAATATCTGTGAGTTCCATTAATTTAATTGTTGCCAAAAAAAAAAATATATATATATACGAGTTTATTTTCTTTCGACATAAAAATAAATACATTTAATCAAACGTGAACGTTAAAAAATTATAAAAAGTTAAATTATGCATCTCACGAAAATTGAACGTCATAATCAATTTAAAGATTTTATACACATTGATAAAGTGCTAATGTAGTTCTATCATAGATATAGTAATATATATAGATCTCTCATCCCCATGTTATCGTACAAAGATTTTTGATGCCGAAAAAAAATAAATAAATAAAAGCTTTGGAAACAGCCATTAAGTGGTATTGAAAAAAAAAAAAAAAAAAAAAAAAAGAAAAAGAAAAGAAAGAAAGAAATATGAATTTGAAACTGTATCTGGAGTCTTCCATTCCCCTTTAGCAAATAAATTATTCATAAATTTTATTTGCTAAAATATTAGTATGTATTCCCGTGTGTATTCACTCGGGGAAAGACGGCCATATTTTGGTAAAAACGTCGTCTTTTCCCAAATGAAAAGGAATAACTTTTTTCTCCCCAATGATCACTCTATTCTATATATGCTATACTATATCTATGAGTTCTATACGCAAGCGAAGTGTGACTCACTGACCGTCTGTGCAGCCAAGAAAAAGATTTCCTATGTTAATTGCCCACTGGATTTTTTGTAAGAAATTATTAAAAATCGAGGAAATTTATTTCCCGATTTTAATCCTTATATTTGGGTATAGATATGTATTAGTTATCGCGGGTGTTAGATTGAATTATTTTGCTGTCAAATTGACAAAATTTTAATTTTAAACTTCAAAACTCTGTCGCCCTTGGCTTTTTTTATTATTATTATTATTATTTGGCGATCAAAAGCGTAACACGAAAATATACATGCCAGATGTATGCATTGTACGAAATGTAATATGCGAAAAATGTATAATAAAATGTACGAAATGTATTATTCATTGTACGTATGTATGACATGTAATATGTATTGTACGAAATATTGTTTCATATTATTCATTATTCTTTTAATATAAGTTGTTAAAATAACCATGATTTTTGAAAGGAATTAAATATTTTCGCCAGATAATTTGGCGATATTCTTTTTTTTTTCGCCAAGGATGACAGAAATGAAATCTATTCCGCTGCAAAATATTAGTATCTTACATCAGATATTTTATTTAGACATTTGAAAACAAATTTGACTTCAAACTATGATAGAATATTTATCATTTTCCTTTTAATTAGTATATTATTAGTATATTAAAATTTAAAAGCATGGTATATAAAAAGTTTTTTTTTTTTTTTTTTTAAATCTTATAATTATTCTTATCTTAATCCTCAATGTTTCCCATCTTTATTAACTTGAATTTACTATTAAAATTTTAACATACTCAAAAACTTCTCATCACTTTGTTAAAATACACTAAACTTATCCAAAATCTTTTTCTATTTAAAATGATACATGTATTTACTTTAATTGTCCAATATTTCATAAGATTTCCAATTTTAAAGTTTTAAAATATTTATCAAATTTACTTATTTTTCTGGTTTAGCCTTATTGTTTTCCTTTTTATAACTACAGCTGTTGCCCTCTTTAAAATATTTAAAATGATGAGGTCATTTTATAGTAAAATTATCCATTATAGCATATATTATATTTTACTCCTCCATAAAAATTGATTTTAAAATCGTCTGTTTCTTTTATACCTTTATTTTAATAGAATTTTAATAGAATTTAATTTATGTATTAGTCATTTTAGCAATTTTATCCAAAGTAGCATTAGAAATAATATATATCACTTCTCCATTAAAATTTATAGGACCCTACAATAAAATTAATTTGTGCTTAATATCAACACTACGAAAATTTTTATCAATCGCTTCCAAATTTTGACCTAAGTTTCAAATCTCAACCCTGTGAGTTTTTACATCGGCTACAACGTTTTCGTCTTTGTTCGTAAATAATAATTTGACTGTACTAAATAGTTTACAGCCGTATAATTCAACGTATAACTTAGTCACAGCAACGCGTGGCCGGGTCTGCTAGTATGTATATATATAGAGGCTCTTAGTTTTCTGAAATTTTATGGTTTAAATTGTCATTCAAAGTTATGATATAATTCAATTATATCATGCAGTTATCATGCTACTAGTACTATTATTTTCATATTAATATGGTTTACTTTTACGACATAAATAAACTTTTCAGAAAAATTCAATATTATTTTCTTTTCTTTCATAAATATTTCTTTTTCTTTATTTTATGAGAGGAGCAGTTAAAAATATCTTTCAAGAAATATAATATTAATTTTGTTTGCACACACTTCTGAATATAAATCAAACGCATGTCATTTTACAGAGGAAAACTTTTCCGAAATATCAAGCGCGTCACGATTTTTAAAAAGGAATCTTTAATATGAAGAGTTTGATTCAATAACTTTTAAGTATTTACAAAATACTTTGTCGTATTTGTATGCTCAAATGACTTGGAAATCCTACATAGTTTCAAAGAATTTGTTAGTAAACTAAATGGAAGTGAGCACGGAAATTCTTCGTTTACACTAATTTTAATAAACATACTTTAACTCTTTGAAAAGTTTTTGAAATACAACTGAAATTAATACAAAATTCAAAAATTAGTGTAAGAAATTAAATATTGGCTATTTTACGATAGTTTTCTAAGACAAATAATGTATTACTTAATAAATATTCCTTTTCAAAATATAATTATATAAAAATGTTTCAAAACTATCGTTCCAAAACACACAAACATGCGTATCAACTTATTTTTTCATTATTTTTAAATTAGTAAATATATACGTTTATTTTTTAATACATCTCGTTATAAATTAAATGTTAATTTTTGGGGCACGTATAAAACTTTTTGTAATTAATTTAGTTTATTTGGATGACATCTACTTATTTCAATTCCAGTTTTCTAGGTTTATCATTTTTGAAAGCCGCACAAAGCATTATTACTGTACGCATAATGTAGATAGGTACAGGGTGCAATAGATTACATGATATACAATGACTGTGTGACATAAAAATCAACGCACCGTGAAGGAGTAATCCTAATGGAATGAAAATCAGTAGATAACGTATAAAAATACAATGGGTGATACAATAATGATAACTTAGGAATTGAATGTTTTATTCGAGAATTACAGCTACAAGATTAAAAAGAAAATCAGTAATACTTTGACCCGATTCTGTCTCTGACGCATGCTGTTATCTGGTAACCATTGACTTGTAGAATTTATTGATTTATTTCTGGTGGTTTACTTTTAATCAACGTGCCGATTTGAAAGAGAACTTGGCATTACTCAGGTATAATGAAAAATACCTTCTCTTCAGAGCTCATATGTAATGTATTGGGGAGATATTTAGTGATCATGCTGACTAGGGACGTGTTACAGAAGTATGAAGACCATCTGCTAAAAGCCGTACCCAGAAATAAGTTTCTTGGATGTAATTCTAGAGGTCTGTGAAGGGAAAGGAAACACAAGTAGCGTCGAAACTCTCCAAATTAATGCCGTGTTAAAAAAGTACACAAACGACAACCAAAAGTATCTACACTGTTAAAAATGGTTTCTTAAAAATGAGCTAAATTGTCTCAAAATAGCTCCGAAACAATAAATACTTAAATTTGAAAACTCATGTACTGATTTTTGAGTATACTGACATGTCAAACATGGTTGATATTGGAATTCTTATTGGTCAACTCCATTTTTTAGCACGTCAATATACTCAAAAGTGAGTACATGGGTTTTCAAATTTAAGTATATACTGTTTCGAAGCTATTTTGAGACAATTTAGCTCATTTTTAAGAAACTATTTCTTACAGTGTAGCTATTAAATGAAATGGCACTTCATACCACAACTCCCAGTTGTCGTGCTATGAGGAGGATTAAAATCAGTTGAGCATCTCACCCTTGTTCTGGGCACCTGCAGGCACGTTTTCGCAAGACATTGTTGCTCTCAATAAAAAAAAACAATCCTTCGTATTCCGCGATTACAATTTAAATGTGCTCGACATCCCTACGAACGTGACCAGTGATGTGCATCGTTGAACATAAGTCAGTGAAATAGCCTCTTTTGTGTAAGTTCTCGTTTGCTTAGTTGACTTTTAAAAGCTATTGCGCTTCTTTGCCATACGTCGGATCGATGGTGAGAGAACACTGATGGGACCATCACCCTGTCTTCGCATTTTGTCGTCGCTCTGACCCGACTATTATACTATTTTCTCAATACACTCGCATGGTCCAATTCTGCTAACATCGTCGAAAGTTTGCATCGCTTTGTTACAAAGGTCATGCGATTTTGAGATTTGATCCCTCTGCTTCCTTAAACCGTATCAGATATGTTCCCTCTTAAATTATGACACATGTTCAAACTGTTCATGAGTTTGTAAGAAAAAGTATTGCAAATTGACGGAACCGTATTTGAATATTGTTTATAAGTCCTAGCATCTGAATATATTTATATATAAAGTACGGACGAGTAGCCCCGTCGGCCGAAGAAGGGTTTTATTTTATTTCATTTTATACTTTCTTATTTACCTTCAGTAATTCTTTATTGTATTGTATATTTTTAAATGAATTGATGTAATTTTATAACTGTTTTAGTATTTTTATACATTATATATATGTTTGATTTCTCTTCAGTTGGTGGTGGTTTTCTGTTTGGTGAGAAGTTGGGGGCTAAGGATAGTTATTAGCTAATTGCTACTGTCCTTTCAGAAACTTCTCGTTCACCCCTACACTGAGGGGTCTCCCTGGTGAAGATCTCAGTGTTTTTTGGGGTTTAATTTCATTCATTTGTTTATATATTCCTACATTTATATATTTCTACATTTAAATTTTGCATTTCCTTTTGCTGCAATTTTGCGCATAGGTTTGTAATTCTCCTTTTGGTTTTTCTAGTCTTTAAACTTATATTTATATATAAATTCATTTCAATAGTTTTATTTATATATATATATATATATATATATAGAAAATATAGAAAACTATTTTTACAGAATTTTTTCTACGAGGGACTCACAAACTTCGGTTTGTTGATGAAGGCTGTCTGCCAACTGGACCAGTGGACTCACGGACGCCAACCGTTCTTTGAATTACAGAAAAAAAATATAGTCAAGATCGATTTTAATTGGTTAATAAATTATGTGGTGCATAAAAAAAAATCTAGGAATTTTTTTTTTCTATGGATAATTTACACAATATTAAGCAATCAATTGGTAAAGTTGGTAATTGAATGAATCGGGCCAAATATATATATCAAATAATCGGGCAATAATTCAATAATAATTGAATAATCGGGCCAAATATATATATATATATATATATATATGGTCCGATTCATTCAATTACCGTGGAAATTCAACTCAAAATTTTAATCATTTACATATGATATTCTAAGGTATGCACATGTGAAATTTAGCCCAATTCAAATGAAATTTCTGCTTAGTGAATCGATTTTTTATATTTCAGAATGTAAATATTGCCATTTCAGGAATCATTTTACGTGACGAGAATCCAAGTTGCTATATATAAAATTATTTTTTGGTATGATTTATGATCTTCGTTGTTGCATATTACATTTTAGTTATTTTTCTTACATAAAGAAATTTCTTTTTCTGGTGTTAGCATGGACCACGACAATTTTAAATAAGTGTTTGACTAAAAAAAAATACTTTAATGTATTTTTCTACAAAACACATTAATGTAATATTGAGTAATTGTGGAAACAGTTTTTTTTCCCATGAATTTACGAGGACCTTGGCTATCAACGGAACTAGGTATTGTCCCTTTTTAATGCATGTGGAGAGAGGGTTTTGATATCTGCCAAGGGTGTTTCTTGTACAATATAAAGATGTTCGATTTATTTCAAATTTTCTAAATAACTTTATTTACGTTGTACAGTTTATTTAAATAAACTATTAAAATTCTTCTATTTCAGCTATACTTCACAATAATGCAATTGTTTGATTAACAGAATTTCGTTCTTTTTTTTTTTTTTTTTTTTGTATAATTTTTGTAATATAATTTTATTATTATTATTTTTTTTTATAATTTTTATAATTTAAAATAAAAAAGAAGGGTATAATTACATAAACAATTGCTTTAATTTAAACTATTGTTATTTTTATAAACTATTCTTATAATTTCATAATCAAAATTTCTATTTAAAAGTTAATTTCGTTAATTAAATTTTCATTTAATACTGAATATTAGTGAATTTGGCTTTTTAAACCCATTTCGTATTTACATGTACTAAATTTATCTGCGTAAGGTTAATTATTCGCACCATCGGTATGTCACATTTTATAAAAGTTAGTGACAGTATATACCAAAATGTTTGGAATATGATTATAAAAATTGATAAATATAGAAAAATATATTATAAATATATTATAAATAAAACATTAAAAACAATTTTAATTTTAATAAGAATAAATAAAATATATCTTTATAACTTTATTAACGTTTTTTTCTAAGTTTACAAAATATAAAGCTAAAGTTTTTGATGGTTAGCTATCAACTGCGATTTACATAGTAATCAGATCCTGTTTTGAGAGTTACGAAAGATAAACTTTACAAAATGTATTTTTTTCAAATTCGTATCATAATAAACTGTAAAAGTAAAACCATTATAAAAATTGAAAAATTAATCTAAAAAATGTATGATTTAGAAAGCATAAGTTTTAAGATTAATTTTCTTTTATTTTTCTAGAATTCAAACTAAACATCTGCAAATAGAAATTCTTAAGTCAAAATAACAATAAATTTAATTTTGCGTTTTAAGATTAAATTGGTCACCTTTCTTTTAAATAAATAAGTTTAAATTAAATATTTAATTTGTTCTTTAACATCTGGCTAATTAAAAATTTCTGCTTCTACTAACATCCTTTATTAAGGTCACTAGAAAAGTTAATCTTACGTGAATTTTAATTTATATTCAAGATCATTTAAAGATAGAATAATAGTTTAAAATTATTTCAGAAATGTTAAAGTAAAGAAAGCAACTTCTGAAACAATAAATTTTAGATAGCCATTTTTAGTATTATTTCTCTCTCATTTTTGTACTGTTTATCTCTCGCCATTATTTTAAAATCATTTCAACTGAAAATGTTGAAAATCAAAATAATTCCGGATAATAACTAAAATTCTGGTATATCTTGATATGAAAACATAGCAAATTTTTAAAGTGAAGTGAATAATAAACTTATAGATATTAAGATTCAAAGATAAACAATTTTTATAAAGTATGTGCTTCTGTTTAAACTTAGTTTATATAGAATTATGAAATAATTATAATTTTCCTTTTGAACAAAATTGTAAACGTCTGTGCTTAAGTGTTACATATTAAATAAGATACTCAACTAATATTATTTTTAAGAAGAAAACATTAGTTATTTTTATGTACTTATGTACATTACTTTTTATTTATAATTTTTATTTAAATCCTCTCACCCTCCCTTTTTCATTGATATTGATAAATTCTAGATTATTACGACGTAAAGCACTAAACAAAGAATAATTATTTTGTTGATAAATTCAACAAAAATATTTGTTTCGTAATATAAACTTAGTATGCTAAACACTGTGTTGAAGTATATATAAATTAGATGCAAAACTAATATATACATATTTTAGAAATAATACATGATTTTTTTTTTTTGTTGATTATTTCTAAACGTTTTGTGATCATTCAGCTAAAATTTATATTTTGTTTAAATTTTAAGTAAAGAAGAACATTGCATTACATTGCTTATTCCTCCAGCAATGCTAACAAAAAGGAAAAATAATAAATACCGTAAAATTCCGATAGTAACCCCCCCCCCCCAAATATACTTTATTCTGTGATTTTCAGATGATTTAATTTTCCTTAAACCTTCCGTTCTTTCGTCTATTATAATCTGAAGTTTTTCCTTAAATTTCAGCTTTTTAAAAGTTTCCGATAATATTACATCTTCTGATTTTAATGATTTTTATTTCTAAAAGAAAGGGGGTTATAATCGGAATTTTACGGATGTAAACCGTTTACTAATACATGTTAGTAAATTGACTTTTTTCATTAGTGGTAGCGTTTTGGGAACCCCAGCTAAGGCGTTACAAATTTCGAAGCAGGGTAGAGTATATCTAACCGACTCTGAATTATATAGAAATACCGGGTCAAAAATAACTTACTGACGCAATAAAGGATATTGAATAGGCGAGGGTAATTCGAGCGTTGTTGTTTCGTAGCTTCATTTTGCATTTCGCAATTTTTAGACATGAAACATAAGGAAAAGAAATGGAAGGACACAAAGTAGGAAAATAAAGGAGTTTATAACTTGCTCTTCATAAACCTAAAAACAAACACACAAAAGAGAAATAACACTCGTATCATAGACGTTCGAATTGACAACCCCCGCATATGATGGCGGACCTCACATCCTCGCTGCATGGAAGTTCGAACATTCTTAAACATTACAAGGTTGTTTTAGATTTCATAGCAGATACAACGATGCGTGCCACAGGATTCTCGGCGCTGTCAATGGAGATTTCGTAGAAAAAGGAATGCATATTCCCCTGGTGTTCGGAAAGGCCAATTCACTTGACCACCATAACCGCTCCCTCGTTGGCAAAATGTTGCATTGTGGATACGTACAGAAAGGCTGAAATTGGCGGGGGCTCAATCGTGCTGGTATCATAGGAATAGATGCGTCACAGTGGAATCGTGCGTGTCGCCTAGTGATTCTGGTAACACTTGTTCCAAGAATAACTGTTTGCACCTTTCAGAAGATAAGGCAACTGGTATGGCCCGATGAGGCTACTTTCTACAGTGACGGCCCATACGTTTCCCATAAATCATCTGTGTGCAGACCGAGTACATAACGCATGTTGGTTCGCCATCGCCCACGCAGGCTTATTATGGGTGTTGAAATACCCTGTCACGTGAAATAAGCCTCATCTATTAGCAACACGGAGACTAGGAAACGGAGATTTGTAGCTTGTTTCTGAGAATACCAATGGGAAAAATTCCGAAAGACGAGGTTAAAGTCCACATTCTTCTAGTAATTGGACTTGCTGTAAGTGATATGGATGCATGACATTGCTATCAAGATCCTCCATACACTGTTTCGTTAAATCCCAATTTCATTGGCGATATCTCGTGTACTTCTACTGGGAGTTTTCTCTACCAGACCTAGCACAGTTTCCTAGTTAGCTTGCGTACATGTCGTTTGATCACAATTACGTGGAGCCTTATGGAAAGAACCGATGACAGATAATTGCTGGTGCAGACGTACAAACACAGTATGAGTGGGAGTTCGTCTTAACGAATACGTTTTGGCGTGCAACCTCTGAGCGGTTTGACCATTATAGTTTGCTGCTCCGAATGCTAGAAGCACACCTGCTTTCTCTAAGTTCGTGTAGTCTGCCATCCTACAGCCTCTCTGTTGGCGTGTGAAATGAAGCTTTATCTCAGCGCGTCTCCTTGTTATCGTAGTATATCTCTGGTAGCTTAGTTTAACTCTCCACCGATAAGTTTCTATATTATCCCTTTAACATTTTTTCGGAAAACTTTGCGCTGAGAAGCCTGCTCGTTTTATCCACTAGCACCAATCTTGCAAATCCAAACTCAAGGATCAGCTTTGTACTAATCCAACCTTTTCATTGTCCTTATTGCATCAGAAAGGCGTTTCGAATCCTGCATTCCTATGTGATTCCGAGTAAGCTAGGTATATCCTACATTCCATCGAAATTTGTAACATCTTAGCTGGGATATAACATTTTCATCAAAACCGAAAGTGGTACATTTATAAATTTCTATATTGTACTGTAAACATTTGATTATAAGTATTTGTACTTACTTGTAAATTTGTAAATATTTCAATCTTTTAATTTCGCAATCTGTATTGCTATTTCACTGTCGTATGCAACTTAGTTTTTGTATTCTAGTTTGTATAGTTTTAGTTTTCGCCTCCTGAACAAGGGTTGCACTGACCGGGTCAGGCACTCTTTTGGGAGGGGGGGCAGTGTTAAGAATTTCTAAATTGTCGTTATTTTTATGTAAATTCCTTCAAAGAGGCTTTGTTAGGTTTTAAAATGTTAATTTTTTTGCACTTCTAGTTTGTTTCCGCATGAAAATGGCTCATTTCCCGTTAAAAACACGTTTAAAAAGCCTCATTAAAGTAGGTAATGGCTTTGACGCCAAATTTGGCTACTATTTCGCTTTTTGGCGATCTTAGCAAGAAAATCGTTATTATCGATATAACAAATATGGAAGCTATAACTGGACTGGCTGCGAATTTTCTGGAATTTTCGCCATTTTCTACAAGGGTATTTAAGTAATTGCTTCGAGCTAAATCAGTCTGTCTCAGTTTAGTTTCGCCAAGGCATTGATTGATACATAAAGAAGCACCGAGCCTCTTTGAATTACGGGCTTTGCTGTGTGTTAATGTTATGCTTTAGTTTACTCTGTGAATTTCATGTTGTCAGCTGCTATTTAAGTTGTGTTCATTAGTGAAACTGAAGTTGATACTTGGTTTATAGAACTGTAATCTTTTCGAATTTTCTGTAAATAAACTTTTGAGCTTTTGCATGTTTCGCCATTCATTCACATGCAAATCCCGAACGCGAAGCACTCAACAGTATTATTCTTGTGCTATAACTCATGCTTAGTTAAAAATGTTATATTATAGTATAATAAGAAAGTCAGAATTCACTGGATTATGTTTCTTTTGGTTATTGTTTTTTGTTCATAAATTCACTATAGTCATACAGTAAAATAAAATAAACCACATATCTTTAAAAAGGCAAATTGGCAGTTTTGTTTTTACTGGAAATGGATAACATTAATATTTCTTCATTTAATATCATGAAAAACGGCAGTTTTTCGAGTGACGCAAGCGGAAGGACAAACGGACGGAAAGCTGCGAACTCATATATACGCCTAGTCTGACATCAAAGAGATTTGTAAAAGCCGACACTTAATATCTCAGCAAATATGCCATATTTTGTTCTGATATTTTCAAAATAATCTTTTATCGTCGGTCTTAATCTATCCTGAAAATTTTACGTTCCTACATGCAGTATGTTTTGAGATCTGAATCTCAATTTAAAGCCAAAAAGGGAAAATGTGTGGTGTACGCTGTAAGGATGTAATGGACCTAATCTCTAAAACCGCACGAACGATTTTAATTTAATTAATATATGTTGTTAATGGGATCTTTCTGAATCTAGTAACGTTTTTGTTTTTTTCAGGAAAACTCTTGTTTTTGTAAAAGGTGCTTTGAAAATAGAACTATATTACTCCGCCAAAATGCATGCTTTTATTCGGCAAAAATGTCGTAATTCGGTTCTTACTTTCAAGACACGTTGGTTGGCTGACCAACGTGAATGCAGTCAATAAATTTTTGTTATGAAGAATATAATTTTAATTTTAAGATTTCCCATTTCGTCAAAAAAGTATTTAGATAATATTTAAAATAAATGAAGAATTTTTTAATTATAGATATTCTATTTCATCATTATTCATAATGAATTAAAAATATTTTTAAAGCGAAAACGTTTAATAAATCCCTCATGCACACAAATTTATACCATGGTCCATGGTCTTTGGAGCGCATGCGTACATCATACGGATGCGTACATCCTGTAGACGCTAAGCTAATTGCTTTCCCTGTATCCGTCCGCGCCGCGGTGTTTTTGTTTAATTTGTTAATTGGAAATTGGAATTAATACGAAATTTTGCATGATTTAGACACATATTGCTAGTGCTCGGATACTTTTGCTGTGACCCACCGGTGTACCACGCCGGCGTGAACGTGTTAATCATAATTTTTATTAAATTAAAATAACACTGAGATATGAGAGCGAGAGTGTGAGCAGTGTTTTTTACATTTTTATTTTCAATGGGGAATTAAAATATTTATTCAAAAATTCCACCTACTTGCATGATTTAGTGATAAGTGTTTTATAATTTTATATTCTTAAAACTTGCTTATAATTTTACGTATATGTAATTATAGGCTTCGTCTGATTGCACGGAAGTATTGTTATTTGTAAACAAACCATTGTTTACATTTTTTATAGTCGCTTTTTTCGCAAAATGTTACTCAGTTTTCTGTAATATGATAATTAAACAAGTTTTCGAATTCTTTATTATGTTTATTATTACTTTAATTATGTTGTTATTATTGGTAATATGTCACCTTTTAGCTTAGCAATTTTTGGAAAAATAAATTTAAATGTTTTGATTAGAGATCCTAACTAATCGAGATACTAAGAGATACTTCGATTACAGTCCAAAATTTATTTATTGGAATAAAATAGCTGTATTATTCTTTTCAAAAAACAGATTACGAAAAACTTTATTTTTGAATGATACAGCCTTGTAAAACGAAGCAACAAAAATCCTATATATATATGATAACATGGGAAGGGAGAAAGGGAGCTATCTGACTGATGTACAGCCTTAATTAGATACATCACAAGTCTAATGTAATGGGTAATTGGGAAATGTTGTATGTACTGTATTAATACATTATTGTATTAATACTGTATTAATACAATACATACTGTATTAATACAATATTGTTAAATTTTAAATGAATTTGAATGTCTTAGTTGTGTATCATAATAATCATTTATAATGCTTTTGACGGATATAGCTAAGGTAGTATGAAAACTACTTTATATCAACAGGGTTGCCACGCTACCTGGAGAACCTGGAATAGTTAGGGAATTTGAAAATTGACTATAAAAGTCAGTGAAAAGAAAAATCTGCCAATGCACGGTCATTTCCCCTCCCCCCCCCCTTTTTTTTTCTCCATTAGCTTCTGCTATTTTTTTTTAAGCACCCCCACCCTTCTCTTTTGCTCATGTAAGGAATTTCTTATCTCGCTTATAAGCGACAAATGCTATCATTATATGCAACTTTTGTCATATGTAAATTTTGTGTTTACAAGTGGGACGTTAATTATTTTGCCCTCAACACAGTCAATGCTCAATATACGGTTAGACTGAAATTTTTTTAGAATATACCTGGAAAACCTTTTAAAAGTCAGGGAATTTCATTCTCCTGTTTGAGTGGCAACCCTGTATCAAGCTTATACTGTACTCTACTCTAAATATAATAATGCAGCACAAGCAGTATAAAGAAAATAAGGCTAAGCTTTACTATAGGGTACCTGTTGGCGATTCATGATGCTGTGATGAGATTCAGTGTATCGACACTTTTTAATAGTAACTTTTTTGTATCGGTACTTCATTTAACTGTCTTGGAACTTTGTTTTTCTTTTTGTGCCAGCCGCGCGCGTGTGTTTATCGTAATGCGGCCCAGCTGAATGATTTTTCTTTTTAATGCGTTTTTGAGGTATAAAAATTAATTTTTTGAGTGTATTTTATTATTTTATTTTACTTTTTAATAAATGGAATTATTTAGGGGAAAAAAGTGTATTCTAGTAATTGATGCAGTATAGATTTTCATGCATTTTCTTATTCATGTGCCATGAATTAGGAGTATCCAGTGATGTTTTTTTTTGTTTTAATATCGGGATAGTGACCACTGTAGTACAGATTTTTTATGCATTTTCTGATTCATGTGCTATGACTTAGGGGTATCCAGTGATATTGTTTTAGTCTTAATATTGGGATACTGACCGCTGTAGCATGAATTTTCAGATTCGTGCATGACAAATTAGCTGCATCCAGTGATTTTATTTATTTTTTGTTTGTTTTGTGATTGCTTCTGTACAGATTTTCTTGCATTTTCAGATTCATGCAAGGCTGTAATTTTGAAATTTTGGGGCAAATCTTCAAGTTATTTTAGATTATACATCACATTTATAATGCTGAATTTTATGTGTTAAACCTTGAAAGCTCTCTGAATTTTTTTTTTTTTTTTTTTTTTTTTTTTGTGGTGAAATAGCTCAAATTTCTATTACTGTTTTAAATATTTTATTAATCTTTAAAATATGCTTAATTTATTTCAGTGAATTTCAAAACAAGCACCAGAGTGAAACAGTAATTTATTTTCTTAAAATGTATTTTTGATGTTTTGTAATGATTCAGAATATCGATTTGCAGTAATCGACTCATTCAGTGAGATGTACATCAGCAACAGCGATGGGCGCCTTATAGTAAAGCTATTCCAAAAATAAGCTAAATAAAACTTATCAAAAGCTTTCTTACTTAGTTTTCTTTTTCTTCTTCTTTTTTTCCCCCATAGCAGTTAATTGTACAAATGCATCTTAAAAATTAAACCCACTTTCAAGGCCTGCATTATTTATCATTAATAGATTGCTCACACTGTTTAGTGACAGTTTGTTTATAATTTCATTTCTTACCAAATTTATGCAACTGAAAACTATTTTCACAATTTGTCCGAAATCACAATATTTTTGAAAAAAGTTCATCCTGAATGAGGAATTTGCACACATGGGGGATTTGAACAAAATCCTATTCTTCTGGTAGTTTCAGGCCCATAAATTTCAAAAAGTTTATTAAAAATGCAAAAAAAGTTCTCATTAATTTAAAAAATAACTTTAAAATTAACCAAAAATCACGTGACTTCAAAACGCTGCCTGACGTCACAGTTTATGATGCTTCAATGTTTACATTCTGTTAGCCTGGTTAGTAAGCAGCAATTTGTTTTAACTTTCGTAATTATTAATCGTTTATGTGATTTCTGAGCATTTCTTTTTCATCTTAGAATCATTCAATATCATTATCATCATTTTCAAATGTTTTCTTTTCATGGCGGTTGTTCAATGTTTTCGTTTCATAGGATCCTGTGGAACGCTAAAGAATAACTTTTGAGAAGCGTTAGCTGTTGTATTAGTGCAAAATGGTACAATACAAATAATACAATTTTTTAATATCAGTCATTATTATATCATAGAAAACCTATTTCACTGATTCAAGAAGCAAAGCAAAGCATGAAATCAAATGTAAACAACGATTACTTTAGTTTGTTGTCATAAAGAGTGACGTCACGATATATTATACTGCGTTTTCTCTGTACAGTAAATAGTGCGATGTTAAAATTGTTATAAATCAGACATTAGATTTCAAATAAAGAAAATGTATGTATTTATTTTCTTACCTTTTCATTTTCTATTAGAATAAAATCCGAAAACGTGCAAATTGTCTATTGTGACTTTTTTGTGAAAGATTTTTATTATTATTATTATTATTATAGAATTTAATGTAATTTTTTAGTATAAATGTGTGATCATGTTCTTTAATTATCATATTTTGGATAACTGTCTAGCATTTTGCATAAAAAGCGACTGTAGTGGAAACACTGGTTTGTTTATATTTGACAACATTTTTGTTCTTCATAACAGACGAAATATGTAATTACATTTTATGAAAAACTAATTGTAAGTTTTAAGAAAATAAAACTATATAGATATATCTTACCGCTAAGTCATGGAAGGAGGTGGAATATCCGTAGACATTAAATATAAACAACTCCTGCTGCCAGGGATCACTCTAGAGCGTTTTAGCGGTACGAGTTGCCACAGGGTTGGCATAATACTTACTGTGCAATGGTGTAACGGGTTTTATCAGTTTTTACCGCCTTCATTTATCTCAAACACTTTAAGGATATATTTTAAAGTTTTTAGTTCTCAATTTCCCAATGTATTATTTAATATTTACTATGAAATTCCTACTTCTGCAATTTCTAAAAACATTTAAAAAAGAAAATATTTCCTTGTTTATTTAGCTCTTATACCAGTTTATGTCATTTAGCATTGGCTCATATGATATTTAAAAAATAATAGCATAGTTTACACTGTACTGTTTAAAAAGCCCTGCAGGCTCCAAAAAGTTTTTAAAAAATAATAGAAACATTTTAATTTAACTACATATAATCAGTTAAATACAATTCGAAGCTGCTGTCACTGCTTGTTTTAATGAATTGTACCCACTAAATGTAAAAAAAAGATAAAAAAATAAGTGAAAGTATTAAAATAGTTATGAAAATATGAATATTGTTAATGGGTAAAGTGTGAAAAAATTTATACATATAGTCACAACCACTTGTTAAAATATGCTATAATTTCACCAGTTATCGATAAAATTCACATTTTTCAAGACTGATTTCCAAAATTCGCGATAATTTTACGATTGATCGCCAAAATGCATAATTTTTTTCATCGCTAATTAATAAAATTTCTGCGTTTTTTAAGTTAAATTCCTAAATACTCAATTATTTCGTCGATAATAGACGTAATTTGCACTTTGTTCTCAAAGCTGAATGCTGAAATACACAATAATTTTGCAGCTGATTTCGGAAATACGGGATTATTTTCACCGCTAACTATGGTGTCAATTTTTATAGTTAAAATTTACATTTAATTCCCAAATACCTCTATTATATCTCTGCTAACTAATAAAATTCACGATTTTTTTTTTTTTTTTCCTATAGCTGTTCCTGAAATTCACGATATTTTTGTGGTTGATTGCTGAAACCTTGTATTATTTTGCGCCTTATCGATGAAATTCATATTCTTTATAAAGTTTAATCTCCAAATACTCAATTATTTCGCCGCTAATCTATGAAATTTATGCTTTTCTCAAAGCTGAATCCCGAAATATGCAATAATTTTGCAGCCTAATTTGGAAATACGGGATCATTTTACTATTAACTGTCAAAAATTTATGCTTAAGTGCAACTAATTGCTAAAATACGATATTATTTCGGCGTTAATCGATAAAATTTGAAATCTTTTCAAAGGTGATTTCTGAAATTCACGATGTTTTGTGGCTGATTATTGAAACACGCAATCATTTCGCCGTTGCTTAATAAGGTTATTTTAATCCTAATTGTTTGCTGAAATAGGCTTTATCTCTATGTTAATCAATGAAATTCGCCCTTTTTTACAAAGACAATATCCGATGTATGCAATAAATTTGCTGAAATATGGAATCAATCATTTACCGCTTATTTTTTAAAATTATGCAAGAGCAACTAATTGCTATTATAGACTATTATTTCACCCCAGTGGCAGAAACACCGTGACACGGTGACATAGTCGCGGACACATAATAAATGCTTGCAGACAGTTTTTGTCTGCACTAATAAAACAATTAGTCCGTAACTTTCGAACACTCTTTGTCTGTCTCTGTACTAATAAAAAAATTGCCCACAACTTTCAGACAGTCTTTGTCTGCAATTTACGGACATTTTTCGCCTGCGACAATGCGCTACCGATGTATGACGTCTTAGATGCTCTCTGGTAGGAACTCTAGAGACCCCATATAGGTGCCTTGGTAGGAACATACAAAACAGTACTTAACAACGGCGACCTAAGGAGCCTATATCTCCCTTGATAGACAGCATATGCGTGTATTCTTTTCCCCTGTTACTAAGATTCTACGGGGACATAGAAAAGTGCTAATTTCTTTTAAAACTGCTCCAAAACTTCTCCTCCACTTCATAATTCACTTATAAAAATTTCTGTATCAAAACTAAAACTAATACTTTTGTTATTTATACTGTGTTGTGTCAAACATTGCTATAAATATTTAATTGAATGAGTTCAACTTATTATTTTATAATTGTTTATTACTATAGTTCTGTAGTAAAATTGCATTTGTGTATTGTTGCACGAGATCACCACTATTGTTAAGCTCTCTCCCCCAAAGATTGCTGCTATCAGCTTCAGGCTTTTTGAGTGTAAGCCATTCTCATCCCTGATTACAGGCAAATTTCGCAGACAGATTTTGAAATTTTAAAAGCCTGTCGCACACAGCTACAAAACTTTCTGCCACTGGAATTTCACTGCTAATTATTAAATTTTGTATGTTTTTAAAAAATGAATGCTGAGATATGAGATTATTTCACAAAACAATAATAAAATTACTTTTTTTTTATTATTTATACATTGCAGAAATACGCAATACGAAAGTCTATCTACAATACGGGATCGTTTCACCGATAACATTTACTTTTAATCTTTCAAAGTACGAAATAAGCTGTTAATTCATTTCAAAACAACATAATATTCTTGCAGTGAATTATCGAAATCCCCAGTGGCAGAAAGTTTTGTAGCTGTCTGTGACAGGCTTTTAAAATTTCATAATCTGTCTGCAAAATTTGTGTTAATCAGTGGTGAAAATGGCTTACACTCAAAAAGCCTGAAAGGTGATTGGGGGGGGGGGGGTAACATCAGTGATGATATCGTGCAACAATACACGAATACAATTTTACTGCAGGACAATATAGTATAAACAATTGTGTGTACTCATTCAATTCATCTCATTCAATTCATCTCATTCAATTAAATATTTTATAGCAATGTTTGACACAACACAATATAGATAATTTTGATACAGAAGTTTTTTTTAAGTGAATTGTTATTCGAAAGTTGCGGACAAAAACTGTCCGCAAGCCGCTTTTCTGTGTCCGCAACTATGTCGCGGTGTTTCTGCCACTGGGTCGAAATCCATCGTTTCATGTCTTATTAACAAAATTTACCTTTATCATGGCTAATTGCTCAAATAGCGATTGTTTCTCTTTTTCACTAAATAAAGATAGGCAAATATTTTCACTGCTATAATGGACGAAATTCGTGCTATTTCTGAAAAGTGATATCACAGATGTTAAATACATATATTGAGTCAAAAATCAGCGAGATTTCTGCCTTTTTTTGGCGTATGTTTTCTGATTACATAATTTTTGCATCTGATTACCGAAATATATGCAATTTTCTCATCTTTTGAAATACTGAATCAATTTAAGTTGGACATTGAACTTATCACACAAATATCTTGGATGAATTTTGTTCCAACATTTATCTAGTTTCCAAGTTGCAGCCACTTGAAATCAGGCTGCTACTTGAAAATATGCCACAACGATAACTTTTAGAATACTAAATTGGTTCAGATCAAAGTTGGGGAGTGAATTTAATACAGTTTAAATATCTTGGAAAAGTTTGCTAGGCAACTTGCTCCACCATTTTGTTTCCAAGTGGCGGCCACTTAAAATTTTTTTATTACAATAACTTTTGTAATATGGAATCAGTTTGAATCGCATTTGCACAGTTAACATATCATTCAAATATCTTTGATAAGTTCACTGGGCATCTCAGTCACCCTGTCCTTTCTTTCTAAATGGTGGCCACTTGAAAATTATCACAATAACTTTTGAACCGATTTGCTTAAAACTCCATATGTAAATAGCCCTATTTAATAAATCCACCAAGTTCATTAATAAATTGTAGCTGCCATTTTGAAAAAAAATGGTGGCATCTTCATAAGAAAAGATAAATCAACCTAACCTTCCTATGAGCCGGAACGACTTGTTTTAATTTTTTCATCAATAACCTCTAAAAAGTAATGATATCAGTACAAAAACCCTTAACGGGTTAAAAGTTTGTGACGCAGCTACTTTATCACTATAAGAATTTGAAATATGGGTCTTAAAAATAATGATATCAAGTTTTAAGTGACGCTCTTCTATTAGTTAAAATATACATAGATTTTCTTATTTTATCATTCGCTTTTTTCTTTTATTTATATTTACAATGCAAACATAGTATTTTTAACTTCAAGATAAGACAAATATATAAAATATACTCACTGATGCTTTTTCATTTTCATTTCAATTTCAAAATAACAGTTTATAAAGGAATGATATAAAAATTCCAGTCACGCCTCGGTGTCATTTTAAAAGATTTGTTTTTAGATTCCATTAAAATTACCTTTGTTTTGTCTAATAAAGTATATTTACACATTGAAACAGTGCTTTTAATTTTCAAATATACTGTCAAATAATCACACTTTCACTGAGTTTGCATTATAAATTGAAATTATTTCAATAAATTGATTTGTCTTTTGCGTCACGCTATCCAAAACTGCAAGTAAAATTTGTGCAAATGTTTTCTTTGCATCACACTATCTCTTTGCACAAACAAATTTTGACTTAGTTGGATACTATGATACAAAGTAACATTTACATAAATTTTACTCACAGTTTTGGATAGCGTGACGCAAAAGACAAATTAATTTATTGAAATAAATAATTTCAATTTATAATACAAACTCAGTGAAAGTGTGATTATTTGACAGTATATTTGAAAATTAAAAGCACTGTTTCAATGTGTAAATATACTTTATTAGACAAAACAAAGGTAATTTTAATGGAATCTAAAAACAAATCTTTTAAAATGACACCGAGGCGTGACTGGAATTTTTATATCATTCCTTTATAAACTGTTATTTTGAAATTGAAATGAAAATGAAAAAGCATCAGTGAGTATATTTTATATATTTGTCTTATCTTGAAGTTAAAAATACTATGTTTGCATTGTAAATATAAATAAAAGAAAAAAGCGAATGATAAAATAAGAAAATCTATGTATATTTTAACTAATAGAAGAGCGTCACTTAAAACTTGATATCATTATTTTTAAGACCCATATTTCAAATTCTTATAGTGATAAAGTAGCTGCGTCACAAACTTTTAACCCGTTAAGGGTTTTTGTACTGATATCAATTACAGTTAAAAACTTCATAATAGATCTTTTTCTGAATCTAAATAACTTCGCAATGTATTTCAGTGGCAATCAAAGCTTAGCCTACTCAACTTTAAAAGATATGCACTATGTATAAAAATGTGAAGATTTATGACAAGTAACAATAGTATACTATGAATTTTTTTTTTTTTTTTACCTTTTTAAAAATAAATTTATAAGACCTATCAAAAATGTATATTTTGATTATATTCTTAGAGAAAATTAACTGAAATGAGACAAAATTATATTTCAAAGATAAGTTTAAAAAAAAAAAAAAATCTTTAGCTATTTTTAAACACATTTAAATGGCTACTTAATATTTAATAATATTTGCAATAATATACTTTTATTTTATTTTCAAATACTAAGGCGTAATTTTATGTAAAATTGTTTTAAAAATAAGTTTATGTAAAACTGTTTAATAAATATCTCGACAAAATTAGTCGTGTAAATTAAAACTCATTTACTCCAATTCAGCCACTTTTTATTACTAGAAAAGGAAGCTAATGATCTGAGAGGACAATTTAAAATTAAGGTATTCTCTCATTAAGATAATTTAATTCCTATTGAACATTCATTACAACCTTTCAGACTGCATGCAGAACATTTAAGGCCAATTTTTATGGTTCAAGTTTATTTTAAATGTTATTAAATGAATTTTTTACATCTTCAGAAATATGGCCTTTTCTGAACATTTCGATTAGACATTGCTTATATATATATATATATATATATTTCTTAATTAATATAATTATCTCTTGTTATAGTTTTACTTTTTAATATTTTAGAAACTGTAAAAATTTATTTATTTATCCGTTAGTTTCGTTCTTAGCACATATATTGGAGAATAACCATATTTTTAGTAAATGCGTAAATATTGCTATACTTCATACATACATACATATATATATATATATATATATATATACATGCAGCGGGTGATCAAATTATAAAATTTTGTTTTTCAAATTTTTTCGATTTTCTAAAAAATACAAAACGAAATGGTCTGGAACTTCAGACATGCAAAAAACATTTAAAAACTCAGATTTTCCGCTATCGATTTAGTCCAAAGTGCAATTATGGTACAAATCACAAACTGAAGAAGCCAAATATTTTGTTCACCTTGTATCATAGAAAGGTATAAATGAATTGTAATTTTAACACATTGTTGCTCATACCGTGTACGATATTAATATGTTCTGTTGTGGGAATTGCCCAAATATTTAGGCATATATATATATATTTCAAAAATAAATTTTTTTGCCAATTTTTTAGCTTACAACTAAAATGGGTTTATATAAAATTTTACAAAAGTTGCAGAAAAAAATGACAAAAATATTACAGAAATATTATTCTAAAACATAAAATTTACACGTATATATATTTATATTCATCGTCTGCAAACGGGCCCACTAGCTCTGCTGTTAAAGCTAGAAGATGGAAAGTGCCGGGTTCGATCCCAAATCGCGCTGATCGACCTAGTTGTTCGAAGTGTTTTTTTTTCTTTTTTTTTTTTTTAAATTCTCAAAGCACGCGCAAATACGGGCTAGGACCCTTCAGAAAGATTCCCATGGTAGGCATTCCACCTAAAAGGCCTAGCACCTTGGAGTAGTCAATCGACCTTAAGCTCTATGGATGAAAACTTGAAGCCCGAAGCAAAATATCACAGATTAATATAAAATACAAATTGGAAGTATAACAATTTTCTGAAATTTTCGTATTTCATTGAAATGCGTAAGAAGAAAATTGGTATTCAAGATTCTTCTTTTAACTAAAACACGCAAAATGTACATGGAAAAATAAGAGAAAATATTTACAATTAACCAAATCAATCCAAAGAAAAATAATATCTATCTATTTCACAAAACTAATTTAATTTTAATGTTAAAATTCAATTAAATTTGTTTCATATAAAAATTATTTTGCTATCATTTCGTTTTAAAGAAACATCTTTATAATTATTAAAGATTTTTTTTGAACGATTTAATTAATGAAAAATTAATTATTTAGAAATTAAATTTTCAAAAGCTTAAAACTTTCTTCCATCGTAATATTTTAGTGACATTTTATTCCCATCTTTATTTAATACTTCTTTTTAAATAAAATAATTGAGTAATTATTTTTGCAAATCTTTTCTGGTAATTATAATTAGGTTTTTGATATTTGAAATGAGTGTTTATCCAATATATAATGTCGTATATGTATTTATTAGGAAAATTTAGGAAATTATTTTCCAAATAAAGTAAATCTTACATTCCCCCCCCCCCCCCTTAACAATGCATTAGCAGTGATAAACGTAAATCTTGAGGCACTGATACGATTTAGAAATAAAATTTATGAACAAATCTCTCTAAAACGCACAATGATAATTTAAATAAATATATAAACAAATAAAAACTAAAATTTTTTCAGTATAATCAATTTACTTGAAGCATTAATATAGCCACTCTGAAAAGAATGACAAACTAAGTAAATTTAATTATTATTTTGTAAACAATTAAAATGATTCAAACATAAAAATCTATAAGCTGAATAGTTTTATATTTGCTATTTTTTGTATCGTCATTTTCAAAGCATTTCTGCATAATAAAGCTTAAAGCTTTTCATTGTGGCTTTACAGATTTTTTCAAATATTTTCTTCTACTTTTGGTATATTTTTTTAAAGGGAACAAACTATCTAGATGCATTATTTAATTAAAAAAAATAATAATAACAATACATTGTAATTGTCGTGTATTTTATAAGACAACACCCATCGTCTTCTTCCATTAAATAACATATATTTTGTGTAATTCTCAATAAGCAAAAAATCAAAATTGTAAAATAAATTATAAAAAAAAATAAAATAAAAATAAAACTAACTTACTAGAACATTAACAATTAATGTTTAAATAAAAATATGCTTGGGTCATTTTAAAACGTTTTAGTCTGTTGTAAATCAATGTAATATCAAAACAGTTTATTTAGAAAAAAAATCTAATCCCGATAATTAACATATGTTTTATATGCTTGGTTATCATTAAATTTTAACATTGTAATAATGATAAAACTTTTTAGAAAGATATTGAAAAAAGGCAAAACGAGTCGTTTAATTATATATATATATATTAAGTAATTGATAAAATTCATAAATTGTATAAAGGTTCATTATATAGATTCATTATAAGATTTTTATTCTACTTCTCAAAAAATTTACGCATAATCAAACATGAAACCTTTAGTTTTGAATTTATTTAAAAGTGTACTATTTTTGTTACATTTTAAATTTAACTTTTAAAAAATAATTATCCATAAATTATTTATCAAATCAGTAATTTTTTATATCTTTTGATGATGTTTGTGTATTATTCAGTCAACAATTTAAAAACCTCTTGGTTTAAATATCATTCACTTAGCATTATTCAGAATAAACAAAAGCTAAGAGATTATCTAATACATTAAAAATTTTAAATCAGTAATTTGCTGTAAAAAGGAAATTGAAAATTTAAATGTAAAAATACAAGCTAACACTACTTCATACTATGCTTTAATATGTTGTTATCAAATTAATTTCAGAAAAAAATTATTTAGATAAATAATGCAAACCTAATGATTTGGTTGTGATTTAGATCTCCGATCATCCTTGAATTTAAACATTATAATAGTGTTAACAGTTCTGAAAAGTCAATGGCATAAGTAAATAGTTTTAATTATATGATTTTGTAGGGAATTGATAATTTCTATAAATGTTTTACTATATAAGCCAAAACTTTTTTGTGATTTTTAAAGCATTCCCGCATATTAAAACCGTGAAACGTTTATCTCTGGACTTTAAATTTAAAAGAAAATATTAGAATAACTGTAAATGTTAATTACCTGGACAAATTGCCTATGTATATTATTTTATCAAAAACCATATATTTATTACATGTTTACGTTCTCGTGTACTTTTTCAGTCAACCCTTTTAGATTTTTCCTTTTAAAAGTTCACATTTTGTATACATTTCAAATTTAAAAAAAAATCCGAAATTCAATTATAAATTTAAAAATTCAATATAATAACATTTTACAAATCTAACAATGAAACTTTTACATGCAAAAAGCATAAGATAAAAATATTTCGTTTTGTTCTTAGTCTGCTGTAAGTCAAGTCAAAGATTTTCCAAAACAGTTTATTCATGTAAATAATTTAAGGCAAAAATTTTGCATATAGTTAATATCTTCAGCTATCATAAAATTTTAACGTTCTAATAAGTTTTACAGTCGCAAGAAAGATTACAAAATAAAAAAGCATTCCCTTTTTACGACCTTTTTCTTATACCCGCTCTGTCTGTCACCGGCGTTTGTCCGAATGTGTCCCATCTTTTTTATTATATCTCAGCAATCATACCACCTAAAGGTTTTCACTAAAATATTAGTCATGTCTGACACAACTATTTAACACAGTCAGATTTTCGAATTTTTGATTAGTTTTCTTTTAATTAATAAAAATATGAAAATAATAAGCTAATAATAGCAAAATACTTGCCATTTAAATTTTATTCATAATTTATATGTTGCAAAAAAAAAAAAAAAAAAAAACTTTTTTTTTCTGACAGGAAAATAAATACATTTATCTAAATTCGATCAATTATTTATATATATATATATATATATATATATATATGCATGTCACAAAAATTGACGTCATTATTACTTTAATTTTTTTTTACACATTGATAAAATACTAATATAGTTTACGATACTAAAATCAGTTTTATTTAAAGATCCTCCTGGGCTATTTTTTAAATTTTTGCGGTGAAGTACACCGAAAATTTTTCGCCAAGAAGTTTAATTTAGAAACAACGATTTTAATCTAGGTAGCGCATAAAAATATAAAAATTATAAAATATTACAAAAATAATAAAATAAATAAATAACGCTTAAAATAAAATAAAATAAATAAAATGCATTTTTCTTAATGCACTAAAAAGAACAAAATAACTTTTTCAGCTCAGTACCGCCCATCTGAATACTTGCATTTTACTACTATTCTTATAAAATTGCTCCTCAAACGAAGAAAAGGGCGGCTCAAACCATTTTATACCAAAATTTTCATGGGATAATCATTAAGATTGTAATGTAAAAGTTATAATTTGCTACTTATGTTGTGAATTCTGTCTTAATTTTCAAAGATTTTCTGCGTAACAAAGCATAAAACTTTTCATCTGTGCTTGTATTAAGAAATTTTCACATCTCTACTTCTAAATTTAAAATTTTATTTCACAGAACAAATTTTCTATGTATTATTTTATAAATTAATTTATATTTTTAAAAAAATGTTATTCTGTTTGTGCCTTTTTAGTTTTTGATTTATTTAAAAAAGTTTAATTGTTACTCCTACGTTTTAAAATTTAATTTATTAGATTGGTTTTCTTCCCTCGTCTGTGGTCAATTTCTTAACTCTAGGATTAATTACACAAAAATTTCTTTGTTATATTTCGAACCATTTCGAAAACCCATGCGTAAACTGGTATTTGAATTCATCTTGTGTTAAATAAAAGCCAGAAGGCTAAATATTCAGCCGCAAGATAGATTGTCTATTGGAATAAACTGTCTGTGTATTGTTTTATCAAAATACAACTAGTATATTTTAATACGTTTTAATGCTTGCCATGTTTTATTAATTCATCACCAAAAGTTCTTTTGATTAAATGACAGACAATATGTATGTATACGTGTATTCTCATTATTTCAAGAAATCACGAGTTATGCACACAAGTTAAAACCACTGGGAGAGCTATTGAATGTTTATTGCATAATCGTTTAACATAAATTCAAAATTGCAGATTATATTTGAAGAAATTCACATTTGAAATAGGAGTATTACAAATTTTCTATATTAATCAAGCTTTCAACTTGCCATAAGTTTCAAATAACTATTTTTCTCTGAATATATCAGAGCCACGAACATATTTATAAATGTACAAGTTCAGGTAAAAATAAGATTAATCTTGATATTACAAGCGAAACAAGAAAACTTAACAAAATGTAATTATTCCAATGTTTTAAGTGCTCTTTGGCAAAGAGACAACTTTTAAGTCAGGGGAGAAAAAATGCAATGCGGATTCGACATCCGAACAAAAGAAATTTTTTTTGACTCATCAAAAACCATAAATTATAAATTGAATGAAAAAAGAAAAGGTTTTATAGAAAAAAAAAAAATAATAATAATTTTCTATAAAACTAACAACGAAAGTCTAAATAAATATTCCAAGGTAATCCTACTTCGTAAACGTTCTTTCTTAAACATAATTCCAAAAGAAATTTATTAAATAAATAATCTAATTCGGATGGTTTGCATGTATTTTCTGTCCTTGATTATCATTAACTTTTAAAGTCGTAATAAAAGAGAAAGGCAATTAAGCCGCGGAAAAATTTATTTAACAACGGAAGCCATTAAATGGAATTGCAAATTCATCGAATTTCATGAATCACTACATACTTTTCTTCTCCGATGTGCGGAACTTAATTACAGTTTTCCAGATAGAAAATTAAGCATCAATATGGCTTGTTTGCAGCGATTTACTTCAGCTTATTATAGGATGGCTTAAAAAAAAAAAAAAAAAAAAAAAGTAGTAATAATGACTTTGAAGCATAAAAATTAATTTTATCTGTAATAAATTATAATGAAAAAACACACACAGTAATTAAATTTAAATATAGATGAATACATTAATAGAAAAATATTTTAAATAATAATATAATTAAGTGGCTACACCGTTTAGTTGAGATAATGGTGATTAAACAGATATATGCGCTGATGATGATGCAAAACTTTTCTCTGTATCATTACAGGATATTACTTTATGATAAATGTAATGAAATGATAAATGTAAGATAAATGTAATGAAATGATCAGTGTAATGCAATGATCAATGTAAGATAAATGTAATATAAATCTCACCTAAATAAAATAAATGTGAGTAAAAAAAATATCAGAATGTATTTTACATTATAATATAAATAATCGTGTGCACAATTTAGTCGTAAGTGATATTCAGATAAACA
The DNA here is from genome assembly GCA_963930645.1 of Salticus scenicus. Taxonomy (NCBI): domain Eukaryota; kingdom Metazoa; phylum Arthropoda; class Arachnida; order Araneae; family Salticidae; genus Salticus; species Salticus scenicus. The sequence goes on along the minus strand of OZ005650.1, from coordinate 61,162,153 downwards.
AATTATACTGAGGTTAATACAAATCTATTGTCTGTATCATTCTAATATATTCATATAAAACATGGTGCTGTAATTCATAATTATAAATATATAAATAAATTTGTAATAAAGTATACAAATTAATAGATAAATTTAGGGGAAATTATTTTATCTAATTACGTGTTTGTACAGGTTATTTGAGAAAATCATGTTTGGAGAAACAAACTTGCTGTAGGCTATGCCAATCTTAATATAATTTTAAGTTATTTAAGTAATAAAGTTCTATTTTTCTACGTACCAAAAGATTTTCAAAATACCTGTTGAATAAAAGTTTTCTTAACAGGATCTGCCTTAGATTTATAATATGCATATTTTATAGCTTCCAAAAAATTTTTTGTAATGTGCTCAATATAATAATTAATTCAACTAAACTTTTCACAGAAAGCTTCTTAAACATTGTGTTCGATGCTGTAAGATTTCTTTAGGCCATTGCTGTTACATGTCATTTCCAGATGTCGAGATAGGGCTATCAACCATATTGCCAGAAGCACAGCATAACAATGATAAATTTTCAATCATATGCAACAAAACTTTTTTAAAATAGTTTTCAAATAAATCATAGTTCTTATTATAATTATACCAAATCATATAGATACTAACATATTCCTGTTTATTAAACCTAAAAAAAAAAAAAAAAAAAAAAAATTATTTAGATGTGTCACCACCGAATAAAAGTAACACAATTTAAAAAGCGGCCAATTTGAGTTTATATCATCGCAAAATGTGTATGAAGTGTTCCAAAGTGCAGGAAATCTCGCAATTTATCCACCTGAGAGGCAATTACGTTAGTTTCATATCAATGTTAGACAATTCTTTATCATTATCTTTTAAAATGATTTATCTCAAATACTGCATTTTTGAGATGTGTAAAGAAGGATATTGTCCGTGAACTTAGTGGATCCATCATGTAGTACATTGCTTACCAAAAATACCCAGGCTGGAAATCCATATAGTCTTTTGAAAAGAGTCTCACTTGACATAAATAATAGAAGTCACTTGCAATAGAAACTGTTTTTTATTTTTATGTTAAAAACATGAATTGTCAAGCAATCACTTACAATGGTCCTCATATGATCTATAGAGCAGAGAGAGAAGGAGAGCAAACGAGGGCAGTTGTTTCTTAAACCAGTAAACAAGAGATGCTAACTGTTTGAATGCGAAAGGTGTACTAAATTGCATTCGCCAATTCAAACCCGAAATTAATAAACTAATGCCAAATAAAGCGCCAAAAGAATGTTCTAATTGGTTAATTCAAAAATTTAATCCGTTATTCAAAAGACAAAGCCAAGCTTGGCAACATAAATTATGCCAAAGTAATTACTTTTTATCGGCGCCACGAATATATCATTAAGAATTTACTTGTTCTTTTTTATTTTATTATTACTATTAAAAGAAACGAATCCAACATCTGTTGACGCCAATGAGACTGAACTAAGCTATTATGATAGCACAAATCACCGGAAATGAAATAAATTTCGCAACTTCTGTTTATATTATAAAGTAATTTAGACAAATAAATTATTTTCTATCTATGATTAAATGAGATATTGAACATAACGTTGTTGAAAAGGGGGAAATGTATCTATCTACAAACGAATAAGTCCCTTAGTAAAAATACAAATTAAATTAAATAGAGATTGACTTTTATAATAGAATGAATTGATTTCAGAGTATATTACAGAATAAAATGTTCTTTTTTCATTGGAATAAATTAAATTTGTTAAAAGAATTAATTAATTTTATAACTATTCTTAATAAATTGACTTTTTTTATTTAAAATTTTAAATTGAATTATTTAGAAAAGAAATAAATATTTAAAAGAACATATGTGTGAACTTGTTCTCACAAGATATATCACTTTTCCTGGCGGGGTTCGATGTGTCTGTAATAGAGATTCGAATAAATAAATAAATATAATCGGCTGATAATTGATGAATATTTAATTTGAATATTTGAATTATTTACTAAAATATAGAAGTCAGTTTTTTTTTTTTTTCGAAAACTGCGGCCCCCTTCCGTCTTAGAATCTTAGAATATGTCTCTATTTTAATTGTTGTTGTCTTAAAACATGTCTAATCAGTGCTTCAGATTCACGAAATGAAAATTTGTCAAAATTTCTGTATGGCGTTTTTCTTATGTATCACCGTTCCTTTGGTGATATATTACTATAGAGTAGGTACATGGTATGATTTAGTTTATCTCATAGAATTTTTACTATAAAAATTAAAAATTTTCGCTAATGTTAGGATTTTACAATTGCTACAAAGGTCCTCGAGCCGGCCGAAGACCGTCGTGTACGCTAATGGCGAGTGGTGCACGTTAAATTCTGTCATGGTCGCAAAGTCCTCCAAGTTCCCATAAAAAATTATACCTCTGGGGGTACCGGAACATGGGTTTAACTCGCTCTGATCCGGTTCAAAATTCGAGTTTCTGTTGTTTGGCTGGTGCTGCCATCTCTTATGGAGCTAGAAGTCGTACTTCCTCTCTATGTGACGCTCCTAATAACGAAAGACGCAACCCTCATGCCTTAAAATAAGTCAGGTAGTTCCACTACCGGGGCTCGGAATTTCCGAGTGGCGCACGACAACAACAACAATGTGAATACCAAATAATGTTCCTACAGGATGAAACATCATTACACATTGCTATAACAGTGTTGAAACTATTATACCATTATTTAAAGCATGAAATTGACATGGGTTATTATATTATTTTTTCAAGTTTCACATCCGTATCGTTGCCAGAATAAATCTAATTGTGACATTTCTCTCTAAGGATTTTTTAAATCCAAAATCCACCATGGTAAGTTTTCAAATGTGGCCAGCATAAAAGGAAACATATGGCTTATCTTAACTTTTCCATGTGACACATTAAGTTCTTATTTAATATTTATAATCCTATCTAATATTTAATAGAACCTTCTTAAAAGAATTAGGGATGGATTGCAATACCTTTAAAAGAAAATATATATATAAATAAATAAAAATTTTGCCTTTTTGTCCCAATTTTTTTACTAACATATGCATTTTTTTCCCCTCGAAAATCAACAAATAAATTTCAAAATCCGTCTCTAATTATTTTCAGTAGGTTCTATTAAATATCCATATATATATATATATATATATATATATATATATATATATATATCAAAAATACTCCTTATAGCATTGGTTTGTTTGAACCGGAATTAATTTAACTGAATTATTGTTTATCTAGCTAAACACTAGATGGTGCTTGCTCACTGCTGACTTAATGTTTTCTAACGTTAATTTTCTTTCTAGGAAAGTTTTAATGTTCATTGATTTACGTACAATTTAAATTAAAATTTAACTAGTTTAAACTTTAACTAACTTGAAATTAAAATTTCACTAAGTCAATAAATAATTACTCAGTGAATTTAACGGTTAATGAAACAGCTCAGACGTTAATTGTTTGGCGATTAATCGAAGTTTGCAATGTTTTTATTTTTAATTTCCTTAATTTGTTGGCATCTTCCTAATCTCCAGTTTGTGTAAAAGTTTTACGTGTGGCTACTCTGCTTTTTTTCTAGTTTTCTCTCTGGATTCCTTGATAATTTAATAATTTAATTAATTTCTCATTCAAAATGGTTCTGTTGCCTCTATCGGGGCTGGAACAATATAAATTGCTATGATTAGCTATATTGTTTTATGAAATCGATGCAGCTTTCTCAGCTTATGAAGTACATGCCCCTTAACGCGTTTTTACTTTTAATTTTAAGCATTTTTATCCAATTACTATTTCTGTGGTTCTTAAGTTGTTTTCTCTGTCATTAAGTTTAATGGTCCTTTTTTATTATTATTATCCTTCATGTCGGAGTAAGTAATTTAAATTGTTTTTGTCTCTTATTTGTTCTTAATCTGTATCGCAACATTTTTGTGTCAGTCTTACCTATAAGTTAAATCAGTTCTATTTTTATTTTGTTGGTACTATTTTGTATCTATTAATAGCTAAATTTAAGGTTAAATTTTATTACGATATCTATCATTTATATATATATATATATATATATGTCTTTTCTGAAATATCTGTAGAAGTTTTAGCATTTTAAAAATCATGATTTCTTTAAAATATGCAAACTAAGAAAGCACAATTTAAAAGTTTCAAATCTGTAAAAAATATATTAGAAACCATAAGAACTGTTGCCTGAATATATATTTTGTTGAAAAAACCTAATGTAGTCCAATTTATGAATATTAAACGGAAATGTCAGCTTTTATATGAAACCTTGAGTGATGCCAAGGCAAAGGTCCCCTTAAAAAAATAAAATCGGGAAGTAAATACGCATTGAAAGACAAATACTTTCTGCATATAAAAATTTAAACGTTAAGTATTAATATTTATGTAATTGTAATTACACTATTATGAGTTATGTTGTTTTAAATTACTAAGGAAGGGAAGACTGTCAACTAATACCTGCACTCAAAAAAGTTAGAATCGTATCAAACTGCATAAAAAATTCTTCGAAGAAAACATTTTTTGACGGTAACCCGCGGACTTACCATTGGTTCACAATTTAATACAAATATGACCCGCAACTAACACGTTAATCGAGTAACCCACCGAAACTTATTTTTATAGCGCTTGTTCTTCAAACGGGAAAACGGAAAAATTTCTATTAAATATATATATATATATATATATATATATATATATTACAGTACATGAATATTTTGTTTACATTTACAATATCGAAATATTTTAGTATATCAAAAATCAAGCTGTATTATGATATGCTAGATAAACTACTGCATTGAATTTCTAAAACAGTATGTTTTATAATATTCTTTTTTAACATATTAGTATTATAATAAGTACAAAACTTTGAATATTCACCATAAAAGGCATTGTTTACAACACTTGTGCCTACTTTGTTCGCCTGACGAAGGGTCGTGTTTTCATTCGACCCGAAACAATTGTTGCGTGGTTTTGCATTTTTTGGTGTTTATTCAAGTTTTGCTGTTAGTAATTTTATACGCCAGCCCTGGGGTGCTTTTTTTTTTTTTTTTTTTTTTTTTGAGTAACTTTGTAAAAATTAGTTTATAGACTACTAATGAGAAAAAAATTGATATATTTTATTATGCAAAAAAATTTCAAAAGTATAAACTTGCTTGGAATATCCGCCTGCATTCCGGACCTCGACTCACTGTAAAATGTTAAAATTATTTTATAAGACAGTGAATTTAAATCGTATAACACAAAATATAGTTATATTATTCAAAAAATGTCTCAGAAAATTACATGCTTCATATATAATTAGAAGTATAAAGGTGTTATAAACAAAATTTCAAGCGTATAAATTTTACTTTTAAAAAATTCACGGTTCCAAATATTTTGACTGTATTAAAAAAGGAATAAAAACAGGATGCAAATGTACATTGAAAGACAAATAATTTTTGCATGTAAAATTTTAAATGTTCAATATTAATATTTATCTTATTGTAATTGAATTGTTATGAGTCATGTATAGCTTTAAATTTCTAAGGAGGAAAAGTCTGTCAACGAATATCTGATTCCAAAACGTTAAAACGGCGTGAAAAATTCTTCGGATAAAATAATTTTTGCAGATAATTCGCGGATTTACCCGTGGGTCATAAATTATTAGAACTACGATCCCAAACCGACTCGTAAAGCGGGTAACCCGCCGATACCAATTTCCATGGAAGGGACCTACCTAGGACCCTTGTAAAAACAAGGTCTGAATCCCAAACTCCAACACACCACCTGTAAATTTATTGGGAAGCATCAGTTAAAAAATGAGTGTAACTTACTTTTATAGGGCTTGTTCTTCAAACGTGAAAGCTAAAAAATTCCTAGTTAAAAAAAAAATTACAGTAAATAAATATTTTGTTTACAGTTGCAGTTTTGAGATATTTTCGTATATCAAAAATCAAGCTGTTATATATGTTAGATACTGTATTGCACAGAATGTCGAAGATTATACAAAAGAGAATGTTACAGAGAAAAAAAAGCTCTACTCTAGGATTATCGTAAAGAAATTCAACTAAAGCTATTCCTCTGTGGTCCCAGACCGAAGTAATTTCGGTCCCTCGTGACTTTTAAAACCTTCTACTGACAGAAGCTATAAATATTATTAAATACAATAGAGTTATTAACTTTAAGGATGCTGCATCTCTACATAAAATATGGCACACGTTTTGCTTATGAGATTACTGAAATTTTTGGTTGAAATCAATTTTTCGAGTTTTTATTGTATGCCTTTAAGTTTTGGTTTCTTCGGGGAATATTGACGTGTAAAGCTAATGTGACCTTTCGGGACCTTAACCTAGCCTCATGGCTGCATTTAACTTTTTTACTTCGTTGACGGCTGTTATCGAGACTTCTAATCTTCCTGCTCGAGAATTTGTATGTGCTTCTGCAAGTGTTACTTTGCCATGTAGTTCTGGTGCGACTTTTTGTGAACTGGACCTTCTTTTCATGTGTCAACGTTTTTCTACAGAACTTGCTATGTAACCCTAGTGTGACGCCGTGTGAACTTAAATGTTTCTTCATTTTTTACAAGACTTATTTTTTAACTGTAACTGTATTGAACTTTTCCAGTATATAATGCTGTCTACTCTGCTCTTAATTAACAACACCTGAAGATGATATTTTAATAATAGCTAAAAGCTTTGTGTTTGATTTTAATAAAATAATTTTATATGCGTGTTTTAAAAGTGATTTTATACTTTGTTTTTGAAGATTATATATGTTTTATAATATTCTTTTTTTAACATATTAATAACATGGTATAATATAAACTAATTTATACCCCCTATACCTAATTAAATTTTTCTGCATCTGGTTAAAATTTTTATTTACGTTTAGTAGAAATGTCTTTGCTTTAAAAAAGAATTTATTATTAGAAATGGAAACAATTCAGGAAATGAGAGATTTTTCAGAGTTCTTACATTTTATATGTAACAGATTATTTTACATGAAAATTTAAATTCATAATTTAATAATATTCTTTTTTTTTTTTTTTTTTGCTCCATATCATTTGAAAAATAATAGTTTTTTTTTAAAGATCTATATCAAATTAAAAATGGAAAGAATTTCACTGAACTAAATGAGATTAACTGAAAGAAAAAAAAAATATTTTAAACAAAAGTTTTGGAAAATGAAATGCAGAAAAAAAAAAAAAAAAAAATTATTTCCACGCAAGTAAAACTCAATTAGCTAGAAAGTCTGTTCTTTAATATTACCTTCGTAGGAAGATTAAATTTTTATTAAGATATATTGATTTTTTAACATTTCATTAGCTTTTCAAAACTCGAAATAAGTATTTAACTTAAAAAAAATGTATGATTTCGTAAAAGTGTTTCTCTTAAAGAATAACTATGATTCAATACAATTTTAATGTAGTTTTCACAAAGAGCATTAGACAAAACATAAAATAAAGATATAAATAAAGATATAAAACTAGGAAGTAAGTTTAAGGGTTTAAAAGTATGATTTTGCTAGGAAATGCAATTTTGATAAAAATTTCAATGATAGAATATTTGTTAAACATTTTATGAATTAATTTACATTCTGTAAGTAACTGCAATATTAATTTGCTATTATTTCTCTTCTAAATTAATATAAACAACTTACAGTAAAATATATTAACTTAAACAATTCTTCTGATAGTTTTAAATTCAAAGCCTATTCTCATTTATTGACGTTTAGTGGTCTAGCGAGAAAACTTCGAGATAGAAAAACTTCGAGATAACAGAATAATTTCCTATTATATATTGACAAAGATCTCGAAAGTAAAGTATTATAATATATATTATTATTCAACTTGATTTAAGTTAGTATAGCTGCGCAAAAAGCAAATGCATGTGTGACGAATGAAAAATCATAAAATGACTATTCAAATTAAGAAATAATTAATAGTAGGCACATAAAACTTTCAGGGATCATTTAGACTGACGCTATAAACTGTCACTAAAAAGCAGAAATCATTCCAAGAAACCGCAAAAAATGTACGTGCCCTTTCATTAGTTGTCCTCAAATGAGGACACTGGGCGCTAACGGGTTAAATTGAATAGTCAATCTGAAAAGAGTAAATCAATTTGCAGAAACATAAAACTCATGCAGAAACATAAAATTCAATTTTTAAAACATTATATTTTCCACTCTTTAAATTGTTCATTATTGAATCATAACACTGACTTTTTAGGCACAAAATGTGTAAATGTACAAATAAATGTGAGTTTTTGTGTGTTTGTATAAGTAAGTGTGTGTTTATCTGAATATATACATATATTCAGGGTGCCTACTAAAATCTTTTATTACCCATTTAAGTGTTGAACGGCTGCCTTAATAGTAGAAAAAAAAGGTATCTAGGTACATTAAAGTGGCTATGCGTTTCTAAAGGCGATCGCTTACAATGTCACCTAGTGAAAAATGAAGAAGATAACATTCCTATCTCGAAAGTTGTACAAGATAGGGGGAAAAGTAGATTAAAATGTTTTCGGGCATCATCGATTTAGTATAAAATACATCTCGTAAACATGAATACTAAAAGTAAAATGCTTAAAATTTCCTACGCATTGATACTCCAAAACGACCTAAAAAAGAAAACTAAAACTATGCATCACCAAATACCTTTATTTTTGATGACAAAATTTCTGTCCATCAACTGCGCTGCATATTTGGACTATTGTTTAAACTTTCCATTGCACACGCTGTAGTGTAGCGGAAGACACGTATGCTGCATACACTTCAAACAATCTGAAGGACAGAAATATAAACATTGAAAATGAAGGCATCTTGTTATAACTAGTTTTTTTCTCTTTCTAAGATCATTTATTTACATCATAATCTAGGAAATCGTGAGCAAACAAATACTAGTGTTAAGCGTTCTGTTTTTATCATCTACGTCTACAAGGTATTTTTTCGTATTAATTCAGTGATGCTCTAAATCATTGCATTCGCATTTTTACATTATCTCGTACCATTTAAAAGATAGCAATGTTATTCAGCCATTTTTCTTACCATTTGGCACAGTAAGCGATTCTATCTAGTGATACATAGATTCTTTTTACATTTATAATATAGCTGCAACCATTCAGCATTTAAAAGTGTGGGAACAAATTTTAATGGGCACCTTGTGTAAAGTGTTAAAGATCGATTAAGGCATTATTGAAATCCCATTAAAGTTTTGTAGAACAGGAATAATTCTGATAATGAACTGTAATATAGTTTTTATAGTAAAGAGTATATAATGCGTATGTCTTAAAAATAAGCGATACATACATAAATCCCATAATCCAACTTTCGATAGAAAAAAATGCTAAGCAAGCATGATCTGTAATTTACTAATGCCACAATTAAAATTAAGCCCTCGATATATTTTAACTACCCTGATATCAATTAAAATAAACTCAGCAATAAAAATTAATTAGATTCTTAAACGGTGACAACTTCGTGTATTGGCAAACCTTAAAATTATGCTTAAAATACTGTCCAAAATAAGACAAGAGCTTTTTTAGTGGTTAGTTAGTTACAAATAACTGAAACATCCTTTCCGATACACTGATTTTCTCTTACCACTTTTTTTTTCTAATTTCGCGAACTTAAACATTCCAAACACAGAACAACTAACTCAATAGCCTAAATTAAGACCTTTTTTCTGAGAAAGCTGCCTTTTGCCGAAATTTAGACTCAATTTAAATCTCGCTTTGTATACAAACTAATATTCTTTTTCATCTTCTATAAAAACGTTTTATATTTCTTTAATATATTTTTACTTTCAAACAGTTCTTCCTGTAAGACTTTTTTTTTTTTTTTTTTTTTTTTGGGGGGGGGGGGGGGTCATAAAAAAGGATTTTTATTTCCATGAATATGCATGCTATTCTCAAACAAAGAATATGGATTATTAAAAAAAAAGCATAATAATCACACTGCAAAAAATATCCTATTATATTACAAAAAAATTCCTGGCAGCAAAGTTGCCAAAAAGTAGTAACCACATACGCTATAAAAAAATTCTATAACAGAACAATGCAGAAAATATTCTTTTTTTTTTTTTTTTTTTTTAACGTAGGGCACTCTGTAAAAAATCTCGCAGCAAATAAAATAATCCCAGTTCTACCAGCTAGGATCGAACCAGAGTCCACTGCATAGTAATCCACGATGTTACTTTTCAATCACGGAAGAACTATTTGCGATCTTACTCAGCACTTCTCCATCTTGCTTAAATGCCAAGTTCTCTGTATGCGAAACTAAAATATATGTAACCACCAGATAACAGGGCTGCCACAAGTGACTTTATCATTATTTTCGTACCATTATTTCCATAACATAAAACGCTAGATAAATTTATGCAGGCAATCTGCAGATTTACCTGCAAAAAATGTATTATAAATTTTACTTTTTGGAAATAGCGGTACGAAAAGATTATATATATATAATGTTGCCTGTGGCAGCCCTGAGATAAAAACTGTATCAATGGTTATAGATTTTATCTGGTAAAAGAAACAATGTTTGTTTTGACACACTTAGATGTAACTTTACAATAATTTTCTGCAGTTTTAGAAAGTAGAACATTTCAGTGGGTCAGTTATTTTCTGTTTAAAAACAGAATTTTCCGCAATAAATATGAGACAGCCACTGCGCGTTTCAAACATTATATTTTACAGGTTATTATCAAAAGATGACTTTCCCCTTTCTGGATAACCTTTTCATCGAAATATTCGAGGTACAATATGCTCTTGACACTCCTGAAGTTTCAGGATAATTTATAAAAAATCTTTCTTGCCAACTGGCAATCGCTTTATTATTATTATTAGTAGTAGTAGTAAAACAAAGGTTGAATTACATGGGGGGGAAAAAAAAGAAAGAAAGAAAGAATGCAATTATTCAAAGGGTTAACAATTAGTCCTTCTTATTTTTTCCTTTGTATTTTTACGTTTTTATCTTACAAGGGGAGGTTACGACATGGAAGCTTCAGATCGGGACGAAATTGCGTAGAATCATAGTATACTATGAGGGTAGCAACACATTAAAACAATAGCGCACAATCTTGAGAAATAGGGCTTTTAAAGTTTCAGTAATTCTTAAGTACAGTAAGACCCCGCTTAACGCGGGGGATACGTTCCATCAAAGTAGAGCGTAATGCGAAACAGCGCGCGCACAATTTCAGGGAATCCCCGTACTGCTGCGAGCAATTTCGGGGAATCCACAGGGGAAATAAAAGAGCGCTAAACCGAAACAGCGCTAAATGAAACAGCGTTAAGCGGGGTCTTACTGTACAAGTTATTTTGGAAAATAAACAACGCCCAGTGGCGTACTTGGTTGAGTAAGCGGCATTCACGCGGAGGACTCCGGTTCGATGCTGTCTGCCAGCAATTTTTTTTTTTTTTTTTTTTTCATTTATATCTAAACATTTTATTTGTACTTTCTTGTATAATTCAGTTCAAAATTTGAAAGTTTTAATTAATAATAATAATCATTTTAATTAATAATAATCATCTACTAAATTTTAAAACTCAAACTAATCTATTTAAATAACTAAATATCTTTTTCCAAAAATAAAAAGGAAATTTAAGATAATGTCGCCCCGGGATATTTTCTAAATTGTTTCGTATAACAATTAATAAAACCTTTTGTACAAACTGGCTTATGATATACCCTATCTCCTCTTAAAAATTGTCGCTGTAATTTTCGGACACCCTGTGTGTGTGTATATATACTTTTTCTTTATTGAAATTAAATTAATTTTTAATGTATGGTCATCAAAAAAGAGAATGCTTTGTAATTATAAAATAAAAATAATAAGAGTTTTTTATTTATTATTAAAGAAAAAAAAAAAAAAAAAAAAAAAAAAGGAAAGAAAGAAAGAAAGAAAAAGATTAAACGAGCTTGATTCATAATTAAAAATAAAAGAAATGAAGTGATTAAGAAATTGCAAAGAAAATATTAGGCATCTAAAAATTCTTATAATTAAAGTAAAAAGTGGAGAGAAAAAAAAATGAAGTGTTGAGAACATAATATTTTAAAGAAATTTCGTTTGAAAAAGAGTCTCGTATTTTTTATTTTCTGTGGAAGTTGAATAAATTTTACAGTTTTATTAGTTTTTGTGGTAAAATTGCTATAGTTTAAATTTCTTTTGCAGCGTAATTACTGGAAATGTTAAGCGAATTTTTCTTTCGGAAATATTTTTTCAGTAAATTTAAATGACTGGTTTCATCGAGAATTGAATCATCAGAAATAAATTATATTAAAGATAGATATATTTGTTTGAAAAATGGAATATTTAAACATAAATTTTATTAATTTATACTGCTTGATAAAAAGGACACTCCCATTAACTTATTTGTATTCAAATTAATAAACAAAGATGCTTTTTTTTTTTTTTTTTTTTTTTTTTAATTATTTTTAAAGGAAAAAAAATCAAAATATGTATATAATGTTTCTCTGGCGAAAAAGTGTATCCAATTTTAATACTATAGAACACTTATTCAATGTTACGTATTTTTATCAAATTTGACATAAAAATATTATTTATTCGATTATAACATATATAAAAGTTATATATAAATAAAAATTCAAATAAAATAATATATATATATATATATATATATATATATATGTACTAGCAGGCTTTGCCCGCTTCGCTGGTCACTATATTTAAAGGAAACTCTTTTCTATATAGTTTTATGAAAAAAAGAGAAAATAATAATACTGAAATCGCTCAAAAGTTCGCTTTGGGTTCCCGCTACCTTCGGCAGCGCCTTGTTCGTCCTCGCATTCTGCGATACCTGTCCCTATTGCCTGCGATAATGACTTACCCGTGGGTTTCCATTTAGATGCTTATCATATGTGACAATTTCGATACGGACAGTATCGAAAATTTTGAAGTAGCCCTTTATATTTGAATCCTAGTTATATATGAGCAACATTATACGTGATGTACATAATATTTGCTTTCAAGTTATTCTCTATATTTATTTGATTTAATCGATCAACCATAGAATGAGAGCAATTTCAAGCCAAATATAATATTACAATATGCTATGATCGGCTACTTCTATCGCATGAGACAATTATTATTATTTTGTGGTTATATATACTTCATGCTTAGTTAATAGTTGTTGGTATATAGAAAAATAAATAAATTAATATGTAAACTTGATCATGGTACAGCCTTAATGCCCTTGGCGACTTTTAAATTTTTGTTGCCGTTTTAGACCAAAATATAATTTATGCGATTATTGTTCCTACGCAAGCGAAGTGTGACGTCACTGACCGTCCGTGGATGCAAGAAATGATTTCCTATGTTAAACGCCCATTGGATTTTTTGTAAAAAATGATTAAAAATCGAAGAAAATATTTTTCTGATTTTAATCCCCATATTTGGGTACATATATGTTTTAGTTATCATGTGCATGTGTTAGATTGAGTTATTTTGCTGTCAAATTGACAAAATTTTAATTTTAAATTTCAAAACTCTGTCGTTCTTGGCGCTTATTGTATTTGGTGATCAAAAACGTAATACGAAAATATACATGCCAGATGTACATTTTCGTAATATGCATTGTACGAAATATTGTTTCATATTATTCATGGAACAACTATAGTATTTCCCCTCAGCTAGATTTGGCGATTTTTCGTTGGCGATTTTTCGTTGGCGATTATGGCTAAATCATAAATCTAAAAATCATAAATCATATAGCATAAATGATAAAATCGTAAGCTAAATTATAAATCATAAATCATAAATCCAAAATAAATAGCATGCAGGCTGCCATATAATATCGCAAATAATCCAGAACGACATCGTTATCGTTCAAATCGGCGCCAAAGAAAAATCGCCAAATTCAGCTGAGGGGAAATACTATAGTTGTACCTTATTCATTACTGTCTTAAAATAAGTTGTTAAAATAACCATGATTTTTGAAAGGAATTAAATTATGTTCGCCAAATAATTTGGCGATATTTTATTTTTCTACCAAGGATGACCGATATCAAATCTATTCCGCTACAACATATTAGTATCTTATATTAGATACTTTATTTAGACATTTGGAAACAAATTTGACTTCAAATTATGATAGAATATTTATCATTTCCCTTTCAATCAGTATATTAGTTGGATATTGTGTAAATATCATCCTTTGAAATGAAATGTTTGTGTTTTCAATCGAATATGGAAGTTTGGCATTTTTTTTTTGTTCTAGAGTTTTGAAATTAAAAATTCAAATTTTGTCAATTTTACTACAAAAATAACTTAATCTAATGCAAGGACATGATAACTAATACATATCTATACCTAAATATGGGGATTAAAATCGGGAAATAATTTCCTTCGATTTTTAATAATTTTTATGAAAAATCCATTGGGCGTTTAACATAGGAAATATTTTTCTTGCATCCACGAACGGCCAGTGACGTCATCACTTCGCTTGCGTATTTCTTTCTATCTTTTCCTTGGCGAAAAATGTCCGATCTACTTCAGCATCAAAATTATAAAAAATTGTCAAGAATTATCAATAAGAAAATACCTTTAATATATTGCTGAATTAGTGTTTATGCCAAGCCTGTTTCATCCGCCATACTACAAAAAAAAAAAAAAAAAAAAAAAAAATCTGAAGTTCAGGTATATAAAAAAATGCTGTGAAATAAAATTCAGAAGAAATATGTTAGATTTGTAATGTTACTATTTTATTTAAAATTATAAAGTGTCATTTTCTCATCGACCAATTTAACATTTAGTAATTTCTTATTTTTCGCGCGAAAGCATATTTCATTTTATGCTGAAAACAATAAATAAATACATCTCGTAAACTTTTTTTGGCAACAATTAAAAATTTAAATGGCTTATATTAAGTCAATATAAGTCAATAAGTTTATTATTTTCATATTTTAATTAATTTTAAAGATTTTTTCAATTTTTTTTTCCTAAACCATCCCTGACCTATAAGGAAAAAAACAAAAAAAGAATGATCGAAATCGGTCAAGCCGTTTACGATTTTATAAATAACATACAGACAAACATTCATTTTTATATATATAGATTACATATGAAAAATTGTTAAGATAAAACAGTTCCGTTTCTTATAGTTCAGAAATTTGTAACCATAAACTACTACTAAATGGCTGTAAAAAAAAGTAAGTTCTTTATTATTTAATATTGTAACACTTGAAAAATAACTAATCAATGTTTTGTGTGTCTTGGATCTACTTGCCTCATGGTTTTGGGCAAATGTGGTCTCAGCTGATATACCAATAAATAATACATTAAGAGAAATGTAATGAAGCAGTTGAGAGAGTGAAAATGTTCATGATATTTGGATTTGAAATAACGAACTTACATAAAATTTTGGAATGAACACTTTGGATACTTTATTTTCAAAGTACTTACATTATGCTTGTAGTTGATAGACCTCTATGAATTCTTGTACTGTATTTAAAAAAAAAAAAAAAAAAAAAAAAAAAATCATTGTAGCTTTATTTGAAACATAAAATAATTGATTTGGGGTAAACCAAATCAGATGAAAGCAATATTTCTTTGAAAAAAGTACATTGAACAAATCCTGTGTAATTTTGATTCAGTTGGAATTGTGGCAATTTAAAAATTTATCTAATATATTAAAACACCTGCTCTTCAACAATAAAATGATAGAATTTAAGAAAACACTAAAACTTTTCAGCTTATAAACGAACATTTTCCTCATATTAGACGTTGGGCATTACGAACAGCCGACGAAACAATTATTTAATATAAAGCGAGAAAAAGAAGATCAAAGTTGAGTGGGTTTATCTTTTTACTAAAGCTACAAACTGACTGTACAATTGGCGATCGTCTGAGATTTGCTACCAGGGTTTAAAGGAAAAAGCCATTATAATTTTAATTCTTCGCGGAAGGGATGGAGAAAAAGAAAAACAAAAGTTGAGGTTGAGTTGTGTTTATGTGCTACTAGATGTGTATAATTGGTGATTGGCTGGAATTCAAACCTAGGGTCATGGTCCGGAGACGTACCATGGCAACTTTAATCCTCCGGGGAGGAATTAATAATAATAAAATACATGCATATATATATATATATATATATTACGAATTGTCGCATTTAAAGTGTTTTTGAAAATTACGTAATTATTTAGATCGACTTTCGTTGAATGTAACTGTGCTTGATGCCCTAATATTTTCGATACGTCATTTTTAAGCCATCGAAAAATATAAGAACTCGAGATTTGATTTACAATTTGATTTTCAAGTGATTCATTTTAAGATTTTTCCGACGGTTACAATTTTTGTCGAAAGTTTGGACGATGTACGAATAGATGCTTCAAGTTTAAAAAACTGCGAATTTTCTTGCGAACACAAATTTGCCCATATAGCCACTGATATCCATTAGACATGTACCTTTTATGGGTCGTTGCATATAAATTACAAAATATCTAAAAAAAAAAAATGCCCGTTAAAAGTCCTGTATATCCTGTTCTAATTATAGATACCTATTATATGTTTAAATACAGACGAAATTTAGACGTGCCTTTTTCGATGTCTAATAGATGTAACATGTTAGATCAAAACAAGATTTAGATAATTTGATAATTTTAATATATTTTACATCTAACCAGTCCGATTATTGGATATTTGGATGTTTATTAAATATGAAACAGACATCTAACGGATGTAGAAAAGAGTGACATTCGTAGTGCTAATATATATCTGTAGGATATTTTAAGTTTAATGGATCTTATTTTTTTTTTTTTTTTTACTTTTATACCTGTGTATAGCTGTCTTATGGATGTAAGTGGCTGTGTGGGTAATAATTGACAAAGTGTGATGGGCTTAATACGTCTTGCTTGCAGTTTGGAAAAAAATTGAGATTGGATGGGATTAACGTCCCACAAAACACAGTGGATTATTTGCGATGATCTGAAATTTACGTCTAAGTGTACTCCAGAGACATGCCATCACATTGTTAATCCTCAGCGCATGCGAATGACTCACCCACTTAGCCGTAAACACCAGAGATAATACTTTTACGCAACATGAAGGAATTAACAGCTACGACGGATTTTATGTGCGCGATCTATTATTGTACACGACGGTTTTTCGCCGTTTCAGTATCGAACCCACAATTCTCCGATTAGCGACTCAATACTTATTAAATGATCGTACAGTGTATGAACCACTGCAGTTAGTTTTTCTTAGGTATTTTTTAATACTTTCAAAGCCTAAATTTTTAACACACACTCAAAAATATTTAAAAACAAAAACACAAATTGGATTTGATTGAAAATTAAAATAATATTATGATTAAAAAAATTATTAATGTGTTTTGAAGTGATTGGGACAAACGAAACCATTCTGTTTACACTTTCCCCACTTACAAAATTTCTAGTGCATGAGTAACTATGAACTGCAAGTCAAAAACTTAAGAAATAGAAGAGATCTGAAGTTATATTCAAAACTTTAGATTCCTTACCGAAAGCTGTCTAGTTTACTTTCACAAGTAGAGTAATGGCTAATTAAAAAAATTCGGCAATCACGCTTTGTCGAAAAGTGGAAATATAATCATTTTTTCTAAAACTATCATTGTTTTATCTTTTTTTCTGATTTTCTATGGCTAAATATAACAAAAATACACTGTTGAAAATTTCAGTTCAAACTTGAACCACTATATGGAGTACAGTTATAAGTAATACCATAATATGGTTCAACCTCACTTTTTAGTTTTCTACTTCTTGCGATTGAATTTCAATTGCACCAAAGTTAAAGAAATGTTTCTGCGTACAAGCAATTGTAATTCCCTTTGTATTCAAGAGATGGCGCCAGTAGCGACTGTAAACTCACCAGCTGTTAACCGGAGAGTGAAAATAAAATTTGTGAAGTGAAATCACGTGTGATTATGTCATTCAAAACTAACATTCATTACAAGAAGGAGTTCTTTATTCAATTGATCACTATCCAGATGTTACTATAAGAGAGTTTATTGAAGTATAATCTTTTAAGAAGAGGGAAAAATCTATTATACAGTCCAGGAAGTATGAGTCAGTAAAATTCTTTTTGAAACCACACCCAGCTTAAATTAAAGATCGTAGTCGAAAACATAGTGTAAAGTGGAAATTTTGTGCAACAACTCAGCTATGAGTCAAGATAAGGCCTTAGAAAATTTAACCCCTTTTATAAAAATCAGAGAATTATCGGGCAATAAAGTGTAGCACAGTGCCATAGTATTATTAGACTTCAGACCAAAAGATCTTCAGTTCGATCCCACATCTGTTGAAATATATATATATATATATATATATATATATATATATATGTATAAGGACTGTGATGAATGATATTGGGCAATTTTGAAAATGTATAATTATTTTATTTCTACATCTATGCATCTAAAACAAATTTCTTTTTCACGTATCAACTTTGAAAAATACAAGTTCGTAATATTTATACTATATATTACAGTAGTTTAAGAAAAAGAAATGAATGAAGAAGAACGTAAAGAAAGGACTATTGCCGAATTCTTAAAGAATCCACAGAAACCATGGCATAACATTGCTAAAAACTTTTTAAATCCCAGAAGTACTGTAAATAGAGTATTAAATACATTTAATGAAACATTGTCAACGGAAAGGAAATCTCATTGTAAAGAAAAATATGGGGAGCTCATGATATTCAACTTGACAAATATATAATAAGAACACTGCGTCGAAATTCTAGGAATGTCAGTCAGAGATGTGGAACAAATGAATCAATGGTTCTGAGAGCCGAAAAAGTTTGAACTTAAGAACGTATAAAAAACAAAAAATACCCAAAGTGACAGAAAAAAAATCTATAAAACTAAAAGCTAGAAAATTGTATGAATATACAAGCAAGAATAAGTTTCATTGGATTTTAGACGATGAGACCTACATCAAAGCTGACTTTTCTACTCTTCCTGGCCCTCAATATTATACAAAAAAGAACTCTGAACATCTGCCCGAATCAGAGACATCTATTATTTTGGAAAAAAAATATCTTGTTTGGATCGTTATTTGTCAGTGGGGAGATAACAGTAAGCCATTTGTAACGGAAGGTAAATTTGGTCGAGAAATTTATGTAAATGAATACCTAAGGAAGCGTTTGCTGTCTTTTTTAAAAGAACACAATATGACTACATTATTTTGGCCTGATTTCGCCACAGCTCATTATTTAAAAAATGCAATGAATTTTATGAAACAAAATTCCGTCAATTTCGTGTCAAAAACCATGAACCCACCAAATGTCCCACAGTGTCGCCCCATTGAGAGATATTGGGCTCTATAAAAAAAAAAAAAAAAAAAAAAAATAAGATCCTCAAAGAAATGTGCCACCAGCAAAGAACATTTCACTCGTTTGATCGAAAAAGCTATCAAGGGGGTCCCAAAAGAGACCGTCAAATCACTAATGAAAGACATTCGTACAAACCTGCGGAAAGAATATGAAAAATTGTAAAAAAAAAAAAAAATTGTTTTCACTACTAACACATTTTTGTACATCCAACTCACCATACTTGTTATAAAACGCCATTCTTCTGAATGGCTTCAAGCGAATCTT
This sequence comes from Salticus scenicus, assembly GCA_963930645.1. Classification (NCBI taxonomy): domain Eukaryota; kingdom Metazoa; phylum Arthropoda; class Arachnida; order Araneae; family Salticidae; genus Salticus; species Salticus scenicus. Next base: position 61,142,571 of record OZ005650.1, on the reverse strand, counting down.
CTCGATTCTTTGTAATATAAAGATTGCAGGTTATTTCATTTAATCAAATGTCTTATTTAATAATTTCAAATCATTTTATATTTCAAAGTAATAATCTTCAAACTGATATAATAATATTCTTCTTACCTGTAGAATTCTTCGACGTAAAAAAAATGAAGACTAATAACGGACACTTGTTTTTCTAGAAATAATAGCTTCTTCTTTAAGATGAGAAAAATATATACAGTTTATTAAATAAAGTATTTACATGAAGAAAATAACACTATTTACAAAAAGTATTTACATATTCGAAATTTCACGAAAACAATTTTCTATTCATAATATTTTAATAACTAAGCCACCAGTTTTCTATTTCGTTATGACAATGGTGGTTCCATAAAAATAAATTAGGCCAAAGATGGCCTGAGAGCATTCTATTTCATTGTGTTGCTCTCTTCACTAAAGACAAACTAAAACTAACTAATCTATGGGCTACCTTTTCTATTTCTTCAACGGTAGCTCCATGAATAATAAAATCAGGCCAAAAAGGCCCCGAGAGCAAACTACTATTTCATGACATTGCTCTCCATTCTAGAACAGAACTAAAACTGAAACTATGTCCCGCGAGACAACAAAAATGTTATTCGAATCTCATCTCAACGGGACCTCTGGCGCCCTCTAGTGAGGCAAAAGTATATCAATACCTAACATCCTCCCACCTTTAATTTTTTAGGTGAGAGCTAAAAAATTAAACAGTTAATTAATTAAGAAAATTTAACCTTATAAAACTACATACTAAGAAAAATTAAATCTATAAACTACAAATAGAAAAAATTAAAGTTACAAACTAATGAAAATAAAGAAAAATAAAAATAATTATAAGATAAAAAAAATTTTATAAAACATGTTTTTTAATTTTCTGTTGAATCATATAAACGCTACTGAAGGCAGCCGGAACCCCAGCAATTGGATAAAAGTATTAAAAAAATTCCTTGCTATCGTCTTTTTTTGAGCTATTATAAAAGTTTCAAATGGCTATCTAGCCGGAAAGTTAGTTAAAAGTTGACTGCAAGCTTTGTACTGGAAACGCTGCCGAAGGCAGCAGGGTCCCGAAGCAATTGGATAAAAATATTTTTAAAAAGCACTTTCACCGTATTCTGAACTGTTCCGAAAGTTTCAAATGTCTAGCTACTCGGGAAGTTAGTTAAATGAATTTTCTGTTGAATCATATGAACGCTGCCGATGGCAGTAGGGACCTGAAACAGTTGACTAAAAGTATTAAAAAAATATATTGCCACCGTGTTCTGAGCTATCCTGAAAGTTTCAAATATCTAGCTAGTCGGGAAGTTAGTGAAAAATCGATTGCAAGCTTTGTACTGGTAACGCTGCTGAAGGCAGCAGGAACCCGAAACAGTTGGCTAAAGGTATTTAAAAAAATGCATTTTCACCGTGTTCTGAACTATTCTGAAAATTTCAAATGTCTAGCTAGTCGGGAAGTTGGTTAAATAAATTTTCTTTCGAATCATATAAGCGCTGCCGTAGGCAGCGGGACTTGAAAAATTTGACTAAAATTATTAGAAAAATGTATTGTCACCGTGTTGTGAGCTGTCCTGAAAATTTCAAATGTCTAGCTAGTCGGAAAGTTAGTGAAAAATCGATTGCAAGCTTTGTACTGATAACGCTGCCGAAGGCAGCGGGAACCCGAAACAGTTGGCTAAAGGTTTTAAGAAAATGCATTTTCACCCTGTTCTGAACTATTCTGAAAGTTTCAAATGTCTAGCTATCCGGGAAGTTAGTTAAATAAATTTTCTGTCGAATCATATAAGCGCTGCCAAAGGCAGCGGGACTTGAAATAGTTGACTAAAATTATTAGAAATATGTATTGTCACCGTGTTGTGAGCTGTCCTGAAAATTTCAAGTATCTAGCTAGTCGGGAAGTTAGTTAAAAATCGATTGCAAGATTTGTCCCTGACAAACACACAAACAAACCCACAAACAAACCCACAAACAAACACACAAGAATCGAAGTTAATAAAAACATGGTAAAATAAAATATTTTAAAGTTCAATGCAATTTTAAAATCAGTTTATTGTCTCTTTTGCTGCTTGTATCACTGGATCCTCAGCATCTGATATCTCTAAGGGATAGAGTTTTTGAAGTGGTCTAATCAATGTCCCAGAATGCATTTTCACTTCCACAACCCTGGCACGGCCATCTCGGCTGGGAAAAATTTTCACTACCCTTCCTATTGGCCACTGTAGTCTTTTCACACTGTTGATTTCTACTAGCACAATGTCGCCTTGTTTAACAGGCTTACATATCTGTCTACTTCGTTGTACCAACTGCGCTAGATACTCTTTTCGAAATCTACTTTGTAGTTGCCTTCGAACACTTTGGCAGTGCTTGTATCGTGCTCTCAGTTTTTTAGCATCAATGGCATCCAGATCTGGTACACCAATTTCTTGAATGTCTTGCATAAAACAGGAAGGTATCAAAGGAATGAACTTGTCTGGTTCTTCTGATAGGTATGTTAAAGGTCGACTGTTCATTATGGCTTCAACTTCGCACAAGATAGTAGAGAGATCTTCAAAATTGAGGGAAGATTTTCCAAGAGTTCTCAGTAGGAGGTTTTTTACACTTCTAATGAGACGCTCCCACCATCCGCCCCACCAAGCAGCGGTTGGGGGGATGAACTTCCATTTTATTGGAGCTATGTCATCCGTCTTTTGAATTTGATTCCAGTCAAGAGATTTAAAGAGATTGTTGGCACCGCGAAAGTTAGTTCCATTGTCACTGTAGATTGTTGAAATTCTTCCTCTTCGGGCAACAAATCTTCTTAGTGCTTGTATGAATCCCTCTGTTGAAAGATTCGTCACTAATTCCAAGTGTATGGCTCGATATACTGCACAGGTAAAAATGACTATCCATACTTTGGATTTATTTTTCAGGTAAAGAGGGCCACATAAGTCGATTCCAACAACTTCAAAAACTTTTGAGTCTCTGACTCTGTCAAAAGGTAAATGGATGGGAGGAGTAACAAATGGTTTGGAAGAAAAAATTTTACACTTTGTGCCTTTTATCAATTCACTTCGGATGTTACGCTTTGCAGAAACAATCCAGTAATGTTCACGTAAGATCGAACCAACTGTCTGAAGTCCAGCATGGCAATTCTTCAAGTGGCAGTCTCTAATTAGGCACCTTACAACATGATGTTTTGATGGCAACAATATAGGATACTTGAAAGAAAAAGTGTCTTCTCGATCTAACAACTTTGTTTTGACTCTTAGAATATTGTCTTGATCTTTCATAACAACAAGTCCTTTTATTGTTTCTCGCACATCACCAAAACTTTCTAACTGTATGCGTGACCACAGAAATTTTTCCGCCTCTTCCTTTTCTTCTGCCGAAAGTTCAGCTGGGAAAATATGATTTCTATTTCTACATTTTGTCGCAAATCTTCTTATGCAACAAATAATATTTACAAGTTTACTAAATTTCGAAATTCTTTCATAATTCATAAATGGATCTACATTTGGACTCGAAAATAATGATACTGCAGTTTTCTTTCTTTCCGACACAACTAAGACTTCATTAGGGACAATCTTCGGTTGGGGCCAGTTACTTTTTTCATCTGCTAGCCATTTAGGACCCTCCCACCATCCCGATTCCAGAAGGTATTTAGGACTACAACCACGGGAAGGCAGGTCTGCCGGATTTTGACTTCCTGGAACTAAGTACCACTGTTGAGGGTTCGTAAGTTGGCATATTTCTCTGATTCTGTTGCCCACAAAGGTACCCCACTGGTCATTTCTTTTAATCCAGGCCAAAACTGTCGAAGAATCAGTCCAAAAGTAAGTTGGTATTGTAGGGATGTCCAAAGCGTCTACGACATACTTTGATAGTCTGGATCCCAACACACAGGCAGGCAGCTCAAGACGAGGAATCGTTAGAGCCTTTTTTGGAGCCAACCGCGATTTTGCTCCCAAAAATTGAATTGAAACTCTTTTTTCTTCTTTGCACCGTAGAAAAATTACTGTTGCATAGGCACTTTGACTTGCATCGCAGAAAATATGTAGGGTCCAATCTTCTTTATTTCCATAACCTATTCTTCTCGGGATCTTCAATTCTGTTAGCTGTTTTAATTCGCTGTACCATTTCTGAAAGTCTCTTTGAATTTTCTCTGGAAGCGGAGTGTCCCATGTTGATTTGCTGGACCAAGATTCTTGAATTATTATCTTGGCTGGTAACAATGCTGGAGCTAGAAAACCGATGGGATCGAAAATTCCTTGAGTTATGGATAGAATTTGACGTTTTGATGGATTCACTATTTCTAAGTCAAATTTATTGCAGACCATCAAGCTATCATCTGTTCTGTCCCATTTAATTCCTAAAACTGGAATTGGAGTTGAGAAGTCTTCCTTTTCATTTTCTAAAGACAACTTTCCTATTTCTTTTACAGGACCGAATTGCCACAATCTTAGTTCCATTTTAGCTTCAGCCATGATTTCTGTTGCCTTAGATTTAAATTCTTCCAATTCGGACGTGTTGTTTACAGATGTGACGCAGTTATCTACATAGAATGACTTCTGAAGTTTCTGAGCAATTGCCTTAAGTTCTTCTGGACACCCATTCAAATGATGTCTGATAACTGCGCCAAGTAAAAATGGACTGGAAGTAATACCAAACACCACTCTATTATGCTGATAGACTTTAATTTCATTCGTCTTCTTCCACCACAGGAACCTTAAAAAATGCCGATCTTCCTCTTTTATTTCGATCTGAAGGAAGGCTCTTCTAATGTCAGTTACAACAGCGATTGCCTTTTCTCTGAATCTTAACAATATTGCGGGAATTTCTTTTAATAAATTTGGTCCTTTAAAGAGACAATCATTCAGTGACGGTGCTCTTCCGACTTTGCATGATGCATCAAAAACTGGTCTGATGGAGGTGGTAGAACTATCAGGCTTGATGACTGGATGGTGGCATAAGTAGTGTTCCCTAACTTCTTTCAGTTCTGTCTGAGGGACTTCCTGTATGACATTTTCTCTTTGCCATTCCTTGAAAATTAGATCGTAATCCTCAAATTTATTTAATTTCTTTAATCTTCGGGTAGTACTGAATAATCTTCTTTCCGCTTCATTTCTATTTGAGGGAATATTGACATTGTTGGAAATCCATGGAAGGCCCACTCGATAACGACCATCTTCATTTCTGGTGAGTTGTCTAAGAAACATATCGTGGGCTTGCTCTTCTTCTCTTTTGGACAAGGTTTGTGCAGGGTCGTTGATTCCTATCGTTTCGAGTCGCCACAAGTCTGGAACATTCCAATCTTTTATGTACAGATTTGTCATTAATACTGATGTACTGATATGATCGAAAATTCCTTGAGTTATGGATAGAATTTGACGTTTTGATGGATTCACTATTTCTAAGTCAAATTTATTGCAGACCATCAAGCTATCATCTGTTCTGTCCCATTTAATTCCTAAAACTGGAATTGGAGTTGAGAAGTCTTCCTTTTCATTTTCTAAAGACAACTTTTCTATTTCTTTTACAGGACCGAATTGCCACAATCTTAGGTCCATTTTAGCTTCAGCCATGATTTCTGTTGCCTTAGATTTAAATTCTTCCAATTCGGACGTGTTGTTTACAGATGTGACGTTTCTGAAGAGTTGTCTAAGAAACATATCGTGGACTTGCTCTTCTTCGTCTCTTTTGGACAAGATTTGTGCAGGGTCGTTGATTCCTATCGTTTCGAGTCGCTTCAAGTCTGGACCATTCCAATCTTTTATATACAGATTTGTCATTAATATTGCTGTACCGCTATTCAAGCAACCCTGAGATGGAAGCCCTGTTTTTCCACAAACTGTCCACCCAAGTTTGGTTTCTATCGCTGTGAGTCCATTTTCTAATTGCTTGACTCGACCAGTTAACAGTTGACCGTAAACGTCACTCCCGATCAGGATTTCTATTTCCGTACTACCAGGGCCGATATCGGACAACCACAGCTTATTTTTCTTGAGTTCTCTGCACAGATTTCCCTTTGGAATTCGAGGAATTTCACCACAAATTTTTTCTTGTTCTAGAAGATCAAGCTCATGTATGGAACTGACCCGATTATTCGATGCACCTACAGCAACTCTAAATATATTATGCTGTTTAGCTTCTATTTGTGCACCTCCAAAAACTGTATGGGCAATTATTTCTGTACCAATGGGTTTGAGCTTGAGCTCTTTAACAGTTTTCCTCAAGATGTAACTTTTCTGCGAACCACTGTCCATAAGACAACGCACCTTTTTTTGGCCTTTTTCCCCTTTTATATTTATTTCTAACGTCATAAGGGCTATTTCCTGGGAGCATTGTTTGGCGACAGTGTTCTGTATTACTTCGGGAGGTTTGCTTCTACTATTTTCACCCCCTTTCCTTATCTCTGGACAAAATAACTCCGTGTGTGGTTTCGAACAAACTTGACACTTAATAAAAACCTTGCACGTTTTTGCCCGGTGTCCAAAACGTAAACATTTCAAACAGCAATTTTTTTCTTTTACTTTATTTTTCTTTTCGTCAAGGGAGAGCGATCTGGCTGTTATGCAGTCTTTACTCTCATGCGTTTTTCCGCAAAATATACAGCTTAATTCTTTTGCAGCGAATAAGCCTGTAGCAGTGGGGACCCTGTTATCTCTCTTGTGGAATTTATTTTTAACATTTTCCTTGGGTGAATTAATTTCAAAACCCGACCTGGCTAATTGTAACCTTTCTTCACCTGCCACTTCCCTTTTCAAAAAATTCAGCAATAGTGACAAGTTCGATTTCTGTGTGGTTTCCTTGTCATCTAACCCAGTAGAATCTTCCCTGGCCCCAACATTAAGTCTTTGAAACGTTCTAATAATATCTTCGGGTAAACAGGATTCTATCATTGGGTACAGCCACGCAGAGTTCTGATCAATGTTTACACCCATGCTTTCCAGCGATCTCAAGTGTGCTTCTATCTTGGTCACTAAATTACACAAATTTTTGCTATTTCCCCTAGTCTGTACATTAGCTGTAATTAATTTCAAAAATTCCCGAACATATACTTCGATTAAGATATCTTTATCCCCATAGCGTTCTTCAAAAGCCTTCACTGCCTTTAAATAATTTTCTGATGTTACGGGGTAACTTTCGAGTAATTCTCTGGCTCGAGTTCCTGGTTCTACGCACTGTAAAAGGTACTGAAATTTGTCAGCGTTGTCTAATTCTTCATCCTCATGAATTTTCTTAAATTGGGCCCAAAAGGGCAAATAATTTATCAATTTTGAATGAAATTTCTTGATAGCTAATTTTGGTAATTTATATCGCTTTGTTTTCAAGTTTGTTTCGCTTTCTATTTTATTTTGGCTTGTGTAATTAAAATTTACATTTGAATTTAACTTTTCATTAATTAGTCTTTTAACTGTGATAAATTCATCACAGTATGCTTCGCTTTCTTCGGCTTCTTTTATAATCAAAGCTTCATCGCATTTACTATCTTCCGACATAATGTCCAATATCTCATTATCAAATGCTTTTAATTCTGTCATTAAACCCTCTAATTTATTTAAATTATCTAAAAGTATACCCTTCTCAAGATCTTCTTTCTCTAGTTCAGTTTTTAAAATATTTAAAGTTTTAGTAAAGGAAGATCGTAATGGTGTTCTACGTCTTTTTATTTTTTCCATTTCTGATTTTTAAACAAAAACAGAACAGTTTTATGTTAATTAACCAATTACTCGTTATTTATGCCTTTTAATTTAAATGTAAAAACTTTCACTTTTCTATTTACCAAGAAGATTTTATTTTAAGAACAACTTGTAAAAAATTCTATTTTTGAGAGCCATTTTCTTTTCATAAAATGTAAACAAAAGAAAATAACCATTTATTATTTTTTATTTTACTCTTATAGCAATATTTATTTCCAACTGAATAATAATTTTTATTTATTTATTAACTGTAAAAATTTATTGAATATAACAATCACCAAATGTAATCCAAAAATAAATTAGAATCGAAGCTTCTATCACTTGCACATTCTGTTTTCATTCATAAATTCTAAAATAATACTTTATTTCATTATCATTGCGAAACAAAAAATAAAACAATAAAAATTCACTGCAATCAGATTTTGACATCATCTCATATTTAAACATGAAAAAATGCTTTTTTATTCCTTCTTTCATCAAATTATGCTTCTTTTTCAAGGTCAACTCAGTACTCAATTGCTTATTTTTTTTTTTTTTTTTTTTTTTTTTTACTTTTATTTATTTCAATCATAAAAAAACAACGATCTTATTTTGACCTTGATAAATTTACGTTTTAAATGTACAAATAGAACAAATAAAAAATCTTGTTTTATTTCAATCAATCAGACATTTTTAATTTTATTTACTTTGAAAAAGGAATATTCTATATTCTAAATAATTTCAATCTTAGATATCTTTTGAAAAGCATTTCACATAATAATAAAATAAATTTTAAACCATTTATTGTTTCAAATGAAAATAATTCTTTTCTTTTCAGTTAATATAAACAATATTAATATAAACGATATTTCCTGTATTTAATATAAACAATACATCCTGATGTGGCGGACGCCATAAAATTATGTTATAAAACGCCATTCTTCTGAATGGCTTCAAGCGAATCTTCTCGATTCTTTGTAATATAAAGATTGCAGGTTATTTCATTTAATCAAATGTCTTATTTAATAATTTCAAATCATTTTATATTTCAAAGTAATAATCTTCAAACTGATATAATAATATTCTTCTTACCTGTAGAATTCTTCGACGTAAAAAAAATGAAGACTAATAACGGACACTTGTTTTTCTAGAAATAATAGCTTCTTCTTTAAGATGAGAAAAATATATACAGTTTATTAAATAAAGTATTTACATGAAGAAAATAACACTATTTACAAAAAGTATTTACATATTCGAAATTTCACGAAAACAATTTTCTATTCGTAATATTTTAATAACTAAGCCACCAGTTTTCTATTTCGTTATGACAATGGTGGTTCCATAAAAATAAATTAGGCCAAAGATGGCCTGAGAGCATTCTATTTCATTGTGTTGCTCTCTTCACTAAAGACAAACTAAAACTAACTAATCTATGGGCTACCTTTTCTATTTCTTCAACGGTAGCTCCATGAATAATAAAATCAGGCCAATAAGGCCCCGAGAGCAAACTACTATTTCATGACATTGCTCTCCATTCTAGAACAGAACTAAAACTGAAACAACAAAAATGTTATTCGAATCTCATCTCAACGGGACCTCTGGCGCCCTCTAGTGAGGCAAAAGTATATCAATACCTAACAATACTCATGCAAAGATTGATGAAAAAAATTTAAAATTAATATGTGTTATATTTATTTGAAAATGACCAATATCATTCGTAACAGGTCTTATATATAAAACATAATACTGATATTTGGTTCAACATAAAATTACCAAATCATATTAAAAGGGCAAACCATCGGGTGGTTGCAGGTACTTCAGCACTATGTTTTGGTTCAAATTAACACTAATTTTTTAACACTGTAGGTCCATGCAAACAAACTGATATGATAACTGTAAAATCCAAATTCAGCTTACAAATTTAGTTACACTAACCTCATGGTTATACTTACCTCACTTCACCCTATATATTATTTTAGTAATAGAGTGGAATTATAAGACATTTTGATTTTGAAAATTATGAAATAAATAAAGGTTCTAATTATAATTTAAACACAATAATTATCAAAATATAACATTTATTAAAATTAAGGGAAATTGGCACCATTGACTTCATGACTAAAGTAGGCTTTATATAAAAGCTTATATTTCCGTTTATAAACTGAACTATATTAGATTCGTTCAATATAATATATCCAGGCAACAATTCTGGTTTCTAAACAATTCTGGTTCTGTTTTCTAAGCAATTCTGGTTTTTGAAATATTTTTATACAAATTTCAAATCTTTAAATTGCGTTTTCTCACTTTGCAATTTTTCAAAAAGATTTTTTTTTTAAATAGATTTTTATTTAGACATTCACCTTTTTAATTTTTAATGGAAAACAACCGATAAATAAATTACAAAATCCATCTCTTAATTCTTTTCAGTAGGTTCCATTAAATTAAAATTATATATATATATATATATATATATATAGTCTTTTCTTAAATATCTGTAGAAGTTTAAACATTTTGAAGATCATGTTTTCATGAAAAAATGTAAACTGAGAAAACGCAATTTTAAGATTTCAAATCTGAAAAAAAAAAAAAAAAAAAAAAAAAAAAAAATCAAAATCTAAAAGAATAGTTGCCTGAATCTATATTTTATGCAACAAACCTAATATAGTTCTTCTTATATACATTAAATGTAACTATAAGATTTCATATTAAACCTACTTTAGTCGTGAAGTCAAAGTTGCTGAGTCCCCTTAAGTTGCAATAACTTTGAATAAGGTAACGACACCAGTGCTCGTCACTCTTAAGGCCTTATTTTTAAAATGTTTATTTTTTTCGCGTGGCATTCATGTGGAATTTATGTATCAATATTATACTTTGGTCTATTTTATACACTGATTCTTCTAGTTGTTGTTAGACACTTTCAATTTTTCAATACGTTAAGCCAATTTAAAAATAAAAATAAAAATTTAACCTATAAAAATGCACCAGTGCTCGTCACTTGAAAACTGCGTTTCACCAGTAGTCGTCAGGCGTTTGCACCAGTGGTCGTCATGTAAATAAAACGCAACAATTAGCTCAATAGTTTGATTTTAATTGCGTTTTTGCAAAATTAAATTAAACAGTATATCTTTGGAACATATTTAGACCCAAATCCATTCTTAGGGTTTAAAACACAAAACATTAAATGGTAAAATTCAAAATATTGCGAATAAAACAAATTCATATGTGAAATAATTTGAAAATTCTTTGCTTTTAAGAAAAGTTTTCAAAATTTTATTCGTTCTCAAAAATATCTTTGCTTAAAGCAGAGGGTAAGTAGCAGAGGAGGGGGCAATAATCTTGTTTTTAAGAGTGACTTTGTTCCAAATTATCGCAGTAAGATTGATTTTACCATGTTTTTTATTAACGCGTATTCTTGTTTGTTTGTCCAGTATAAATCTTACAATTGATTTTTAACTAACTTCCCGACTACCTAGACATTTGAAACTTTCAGAATAGTTCAGAACACGATGAAAATGCATTTTTTAAATACTTTTAGCCAACTGCTCCTGGTCCCTGCAGCCTTCGGCAGCGTTATCAGTACATATCTTGCAATCGATTTTTAACTGACTTCTCGACTAGCTAGACATTTGAAACTTTCAGAAAAGCTCAGAAGACGGTAACAATGGATTTTTTAAATATTTTTAGCCAATTGTTTCGGGTCACTGCTGCCTTCGTCAGCGTTTATATGGTTCAACAGAAAATGTATTTAACTTTTTTCCCGACTAGCTAGACATTTGAAACTTTCAGAATAGCTCAAAACACGGTGATAATCCATTTTTTAAATATTTTTAGCAAACTGTTTCGGGTACCCGCTGCCTTCGGTAGCGTTCACATGATTCAACGGAAAATTTATTTAACTAAGTTCTCGACTAGCTAGACATTTGAAACTTTTAGAATAGCTCAAAACACGATAGCAATGCATTTTTTAATACTTTTAGCCAATTGTTTCGGGTTCTCGCTGCCTTCAGTAGCGTTTATATGATTCATCAATCATATACTCATCCCGATCATCAATCTTCCCGACTACCTAGACTTTTGAAAATTTCAGAATAGCTCAGAACACAGTGACGATGCATTTTTAAATTACTTTTAGCCAATTGTTTCGGGTTTTCGATGCCTTCAATAGCATTTATCTGATTCAACAGAAAATTTTAAAACACGGTATATAAAAAATTCATTTTGTATTGTAATTATTATTTTTTAAACGTATGGGTTTACTATGCGTACCTAGCACATACTATAAAGGAATTTTGAGAAATCCTTCGCCTCTCCTTCCTCATTAAGTGTGGTGTGAATGCAAAAACACGTTTTCAAGAGTAATTAATTATTCTCCAAATTATATCTGGGCAAATTATATCAGGAAAGCACATTTTTGATGCGTTGATTGGTTATGCGTACCCAAAAATACGGTAAAGGTATTTTGCGTAATTCTTTCCGACCAAATTTTGAGAAAGGGTAGCAAAAACGTATTTCTACGCATAACTCTGCTCTAAATAATCTTACAAAGGCGATTTATTATGTGTGAGTTGGTCATATGCATCCAACACCTAGTATAAAGAGATTTTGCGAAGATCTTTCGTCTATGTGAGGGTGGCAAAAATATATATATATGTGTGTGTGTGTGTGTGTTTTCAAGCTCAAATCTGCTGCAAATTATTTTCGGGAGGGGATTCTTTTTATGCGTTGGTTGGTTGTGTGTGTGTACCTTACACGCATTATAAGGCGATTTTGCAAAATCGCCCTTCCCCTCTTCCCTCGGCCGGACGGACAAAAAACACGTTTTTAACCTTCGCTCTACTCCAAATTAACTCAGAAAGGCGAGTTTTGATGTGTGGGTATTGGTTAAAAGTACGCAATATTTAATTTGATAATATTTCGTTAAAATTCTAAATTTACCCGTGGGAGAGGGGGGGGGGGGATAAAAAGCGGTTAAGTCTATGCCGAAGGCAGTAGAAGCCAATGATCATATTGCGGGACGGAAAGCTATTACAGAAGCCAGCGGGAACATTAACTACGGTTTCGACTGTTTTCAAAGTTTTTTTTTTCTTTTTTGATAATGATAGGGATTTTTTCCTATTTTATTTAAATATAGGGACCAGCGAAGGTGGCAAAGCTTGCTAGTATTGCTCTACACATCAAGCTAATGTTATCAAATATTATGGATATTAATGTTATCAAATATTAATGTTAATTAATGTTATCTAATATTATCTTACAATTTTAATTATTTAAGAACAACAGTCAACAGGGTAATTTTGATCAACATTTTAACTATTTGTTTATCTTACATAATTAATATAATGTATAAACAGAAAATTTGCTTAAGAAATGTTTATAATGTTTAATATTTTCTATATAATTTTTTATTCACCTGCATCTAACATAACAAAAAAGCCTTAACATAATTTTGAACCGACTTACAGTCATGCTAACTATGAAATTAAGCTTTTGTATTTTATTATTTTCGAAATATATATGAATTAAAATTAAATTATTACGGTCAATAAAAAAGTTAAACATCACTTAAATACATCTTCGCAAAGCATGACATCATAAAAATTTAAAATACATTAGACAGATGTATGGAGTAATCATGTCTGTTTTTCTAAAATGTATAACAGAAAACTAGAAAAATCTCTTTATAACTAAATATTTTTATGTGCCATTCTTTAATTTTTCCAGCAAAATAATATGGAAAATTTTAGGTGGTTTAAAGTCAGTGATAGTGAATTAAATGTACCATGACTGACTTTATTTAAACAACCCTAGTAGCACACGTGTCCACAGAATATCCTGAGGAGCTCCATAGGATTTCCTTTTTATCCACGGGACATCCTGAGGATGCTTTTAGGTGAAGATGTGCTGCTGGGGAAGCTATACAAAAGTTACAAGTGCAATAAAGTTCACGTTCTTGAGGTTAAAATACATTTGTTTACATTTACGAATACCCCTGGCGACTACTGGTGCCGATAGTCAAATTAAAGTAAAAATTATATCATCATAATTCTAAACGAAAATATAGTATTTTTCATCAAAAAAGTTACGCAGTTATTAAAAATGTTAAAACACCAGTGTTCGTCAGGGGTGACGAGCACTGGTAAAACGTGCAAAATATGCACCAGTAGTCGTCATACCTTAAAAACCTTTATATTATGTCAAATTTTAAAAAGTTGCACATAAATCGTATTCTGCATTTCATAAGCATTACATACAATGCTTTATGAGCACTGTCAAATGCAGCAAACAACAAAATATATCAAGAAATGCATATCTATTCCCTTAATCATTTGCTTTACGTTGACTCAATTCAATTGTAATTTAACGTATACTTCCCTTATTTTGTTTTTCCCTACTCTTCCCCAATAGTTGAAATCGAACTTTTTATGTCATAAGAAGCAGAAGGCTTTAGAGAATCTTATGCGGGTAGATTAAAATTCATACAGGCTATAAAACAGTTATTTTAACACTTTTTTTAAGAGGGTGACGACTACTGATGCAGATTTTAGGGGTGACGAGCACTGGTGTCTTTACCTTAATTAATTAAATGACTAAGTTAACAAAAAATAAGTAATAATTGAAAAATATGCTGTTAACAAATTATAAGAACCACTTGCCTGAAAACAAAAATAGTATGTAAAAATTTTATGTTGGTCCTTTTTCTTCATAACCTCAAATACTCCGTTTTTTTTTTTTTTTTTTTTTTTTTTAATAGAAATGACCAGGTGGTAAAGCTAAGATCGAGAAATAGTGTGATATTCTTTCCCAATGGCCACTTCTTTTTCATTGGCAGTTAAAAACTATTTATTATTAGCATAAACTTTGCAACATAATATACTCTAAAGTTTTTCTATAGGGTTCAAATCAGAACTTCGACTTGGTCATGGAAAAACATTGTTTTAACCCTTTAACGTTCATTGGTTTCGCAGCGAAACAAACATTTGACATGATTTAACAAAAAAATTTGCAGCAGTTTTTTTAGCATTTCCCCCTTATTTTAATCAGGTTTAAGGACTATTCCAAAATTTGACAAATAATGATTCAAAGGAAGATAAAAGCAAAAGTCACTTGAAGTTTCTTAGTGTGCGCGAGTGCAAATTGTTGGTTTGATGATGCACTCATATCTAGTTTTTTTTTCATTTAATGAACAGCTGGACTATTATTTTCACCTGAAACAACTTTTACGAGTTTTTGTAGTTGATAATGTTTACTTACAAAGTGTTTTATTTATTAAATTAAATATTATTTGAATTAAATAAAGTTAACTTATATATGTTTCAAACATAAATTTATCGAATAGGAACTATGCTGATTTTTTATTTTTTAAATATTTATGATCAGCTATGTGTCTAAAAGTCATTTTTACAATTATTAGTAATTTTTTAAATAAATTAAGTAGGGAATTGTTGCAAGTAGCGAACGATCCATTTTGTAAGGAATGCGCCTTGTTAACTGCGCATGCGCGTGAAAGAGAACTCTCCAACATGCTCCGGCTGCGGGCGCCAGATGAAAAGAACATGTAGCTGTGTACACTTAGGTCTGTGTGGCCGTTACCTATATGGTATCAAAAAACGATAATGTATGGAATTTATATCTACTTCATCTTCTTATAATTCTTCTTAATTTCGTGTGTGTGTATCGTATTTTCATCATGTTTATCGTCTTCAATAAATGTTGTTAATGTACTTTCAAGTATCTAAGTATTTCATGGACCTCTGATTACAACAGAAATGTTAAAGGGTTTTAAATCGTACCAGAGTGGTTTTAGAAGTAGGGCAAGGAGCATTGTCTTGTTAAAATATCCAGATAGCTCAACCTAAAAAAGGCTCAAACGACATCAAATGACATTGCGCTGAGTCCATTCGTCTCAAAATTCCGAATCCATTACCATAGTTGCCAACTTATGTAACATAGTTGCCAACTTTATTATCTTTTTGCAGCAGTTTTCTGTGATTAAACTTCAATAAATCTTGTACAAAGAAATAGTGGTGTTCAAAAACCGAATAAGTTGGCACATATGCACTACCGATCCCCCCCCCCCACACACACCCATATACTTTGTCGACTGAAGCAATGTTTCGGTTCTTGTCTTAAATCACGACAGTAGTATATAATAAGGAGACTTTTGGCACTGGATAACTGAAACCAGAATGATCTTCAACATCTTGAACGCCAAAGAGAGAAACTAACAAGAGCGAAAAATCATGCGGTACGCATTTATTAACACTGTCTAAATTTACGTAATTGTTGTATTGCATAACTTTCAACTTTCAATGCTCTTTCCCTGCGTAATCATACAACGGACAGACAGTGGTTCTGAAAGGCATACAAATGGACTAATTGAATGCCTAATCATTCTTAAATATTGTTAAGGAAGTGTTAAAAATGCTTCACACAAAAGAAAATCTAGCCCTTATATTCTACATGCGTCCTTAATGTACCTGAATATTTTAGTGTAGCCCTGTAAATCTGATGGTTAACAAAATCATATTCTATACAAAATATTGTTTTAGCATATTAACAATAAATGCCAATTTGTTTATGATTTTTACAATAGAAAGTCCTTCAAATACAATGCATTCGCATTTTTTGGGTGTCCGTGTACACAAACAAGTTGCACAGGACATATTAATGCCATTTAAAGCAGGAACATTCCATAGTGAATTTGAATAACATATATATATTTTTTTTAATTCTGAAAATATTTACGGACGCTGGGAACGGACAGATGGACAGTCGGACTTATAGATACACAAACTGAAATCCTATTCACACTTAAAAAATGTCAAATGTGTTCAATCGCTTAATGTAAATAAAAAATGCAATTACAGCAAATTTCCAATAAAAGCCCTCAGTGTAGCTGAATATTTTTGTATGGCACTGTAAATCAAATGCTAATCATACTACATTCTGTAGAAAACATTCTTTTGAGCATATGAATAACATATTTCAATTTTATTAAGATTTGTTCAAAGCAAACTTATTAAAATTCGGTTTATAGAAATCTCTCTCATAGAACGAATGCTTTGGAATATTTTCGGGTGTTCCTGCACACGAACCTGTGGTAATATTTACTTCATTTTCTATAGGAAACATCCAATAGTGATCTTGAATAACATATTTCCATTTCATTGAAATTTGTGTAAAATACAGTCTGATTACTAATAATATTGATTTTAAAAATTATTTTAAAAGTTATTTTAAGAATTTCTAATATTTCCTAAAACGCATTCTTCATATTCTTTTTCTTTTGTAAGATTTTACAACAAAAGTGATTATGGAGATAAACGAAAATTATATAGAAAATTCAACAATAACTTAGACACTTGAAGCTACTTGAACAAAAAGACAAAATGATCAAATTCGGTCTGGCCATAGATCGTTCAGTGGTGGCAGTAATTCGGGTCTTTTGCGGAGTAACTATGAACAACGTCCAAACCAATCCAAGTGGTGATTTCAATCATTTTATCGTTTAGGATTCAAATAACCCCTCAAGGTCTAAGTAATCCTGATTTAATATAATGAGTAAAGCTTACAATGTCACTTCGTTATTCACTATATTTAAATTTAAGTTCAATTTAAATGAATCACATTATTATTATTATTATTATCAGTTTTTCCCTTGGAATAAAATTCCATTTAAATCAATGAAACCCCAGTTCGTGACTAAAATTCTTTTTACAGAGTCATCCCAGTCTGCATAAACAGTAACAATAATAATTTGATTGAAATCGGTCGAAATCGCGGTGTGGGTCTACACTGTCTGGTAACGCCTTTCCCGTCCGCGAAGTTCGCTTAGAAGTCCGCTTAGTTCGAACCATGCTGCACAAGGAAGCGACTAATAAATAAATGATGGTGCCTAGAATGATATTACCGTTTTTTTTTTTTTTTTAATATGCACAATGGTATGTTTCAAACAGACTATGATATAAAAAGCATTCATCCTTCTTTCACTTGGCTATACAAAACAATTTTTAAGTATTAGGACTAAGGCTAAAAATGGTTCGATGCACATTTCAGGTTTTATGAACCAATTGCTATACTGAATTAAATACACTATTTGGTGAATATATAATTTATAGACAGTATACAGGACTACTCAAAATTAGTCCAATAGATATCAAATGCTGGTGTAAGAGAAATTTTTCTGAATAATTTGAAATATATTTTTTTAATATAACTCAAAATATTTTATATATGTAGTAGCAGTATAAACAAGAATGAAAGGGAACCTACAAATGGTATTAGCTAAAAACGTGTATTTATTTTTAATTATTTTTAAACTCAAATTATTTTTCAGGTAAAAGTAAATTAACTTTCTAGGAAATAAAAATGTGTTTTTCTTTTCAATGAGATAAATGTGCAAAAAATCGTATATAAAGCTATCTTAAAAAAAAAAAAAAAAATTAAGTGTCCTAGGGAAAAATTCAAGAATTGTTCACAATCAATTTTCAAATTTAACTTTATGTAATATCAATACAGTATAGATAAGAGGCGAAGAAAAAACTCTAATATAAAAAATACCTTATACTAAAAATATTTGGTTATTAGAGATGTATAAATATTAAATATATTATTAGTATTTATAAACAATGATATATTAAAAGTGCTTATATAAAATCTCAGAAATGTGTTTCAATATATATATATATATATATATATTCTTTACAAAACTTATGGAAATATTTTATTTTAAAGAAGGTATAACTATTAATTTTCTTTTTCCAGAAACGCAAACTTCAAAATAAATTTAATCCAGAAGAAATATTAGAAAACATCTTTCTACAATTTTCAATTATTTTTTTTTTCCAAAAGACTGCAAACTTTCCATTTTTGCTAAGATTATTATGTATACACGTGTTTATTTTAAGAAGGGTTTAAGAAGGATAAAAATTGTTTTATGAAAGGAGAAGTATTCTCGTTATATTAGCTTGTTTAGTGATACCTTTAAAGCTGCATATAACTTAAAGTTTGGTTTTCTGGTAGGAAATATTTTCTTCGCAAAAAGAATAAACTTTTTTTTTTTTTTTTTTTACCTGATTATAGTTTTAGACTAAGTTGAAAGACGTACATGGTGTGTTGACTTTTAAAATGAATAAAAGTACTGTGTATATTATAAAAGAGAAAATTCTTTTTAAAGAAGATATCGTTTATCTTTCGAAAAAGTCCATTGTTAAAAATATTGCTTAGCTAAAATGTTATTCTGAAAGTATTAATTGATATTCTTATTTAGTTACCTGTTGTTTATTTATGGTTTTTATGGAGCTGTTACACATATATATATAAGTTATCTGTATTTTATTTTTTTTTATGTGTCCCAGAGAAAAAAATACAAGAACTGTCAACAATGGGCGTGCAAATTTAATTTTATGTGAAAAAATCATTTTTAAATTCTTATTGTAATTTAAGTTTCCCGGGTGTATATGAAATACAGTGAAACCTCGTTAACATGAACACTATTGATATGAATTACTTTTAACATGAACTGTTTCACAATCCCCGGCAAAATGAAAATTAATTTAGTTACATGAAAATTAGTTACTGATAGCATGAACTACTGATAACATGAACAAATTTCTTATCCCCTTGAGATTCACGTTAGAGGTTCGCCTGTATATGGGATTATTTTCTCAGAAACTGATGATGGTTAATAATGAATACTGTTTAGTATAGATGATTAAAAATGAATACGACTAATAATAAATATTAGATGAGAGGAGGGTATTAAGGAATACCATTTACATTTCTTAAAATAACTGTACTTGTTTTTAATAAAAATCCCCAAAATCATGATGAGTACATAGTGTAATTATTTGTAATGAATTGTCAACGAAAAAAAATCCAAAATTTTTTTTTTTGTTGTTGTTGTAAAAAGTTCACTTTAAAGAAAAATTACAAATGGAGGTTAATATGAAATATTCGGGTAATATGGAATAGGTGGTTTAAACTGTTTAAAGCATAAAAAAACTAATTAGACTTCATAAAATCATCTTCGGAGAATTTTCTGTGACAGAAAATACATTCGGAATCTTTATTTTCTGTTTCTTTAGTTGAATACATGAAGTCAGTTTCAGATGATACCATGAAATACCTAGAATTCCATAATACCCGACTCGCCATAGTTGAAAATGAACTTTTAAAGTGATGGACAAAATATTTTCAGCTAAAAATCGACCAATGTATAACAAAATACAATTCTTTGAGCATACATTATGCTTAACATCAATTTTTAAACCTCATGTGTACTAGTAAGTTTAAATGTTTGAAAACTTACCTGCAAAAACTTTTTAAAATCACAAAACATACTTTGTTCTATAGAGAATGGTATGACAGCAACAAGCGGTTGCTTCTTAAAGTATTGCTTCATGGGAATCCTTCTTGAGTAATTCATAGTATTTTGAAGAGATAGCAGCACCAGTCGGAGCCGAAACCTCGGTATTCCATATTTCCTGACTATTCCATAATACCCTCCTCTCCTCTATATAACGAATATTATAGTTTATTATTACATTCTATTCTCATAAAATTTTAAAAAGTGAAATTTATTTCATTTTTAAAATTAAATTTGATATACATTAATTCTTCTTGCAGTTTATATTGCATTACTTATAAACATATAATCGGATTCTTAATGCAAAGATCAAAATTGATTTCGAACTTAATTAAAATTTGAATATTTAAGGAAAATATTTTTTTTCTTTAATGTATTTTGTATTGAAGTATGTTGTAAATATTATCTTCAGTATATAAATATTTATTGATATTGTTTTTGATATATATATGCTGTTTAGTCTGTTTTTAAGGATCACTTATAAAACAAAATCGCATTCAAGCAGTATATTCATATATTGCTTTAAAACTACATATGAAGAACGAATCTAAAACAAATTTTTTGAATTATAAAAATCGTGCATTTTACGTGCAAAAGCTTGCCAATTCTTTTACTTTAATTCCATAAATTAACTAGAATATTTTATAATTTATTCATAGTATGAACTGTAATCTCATTTTATCACAAAAAAAAAAAAAAAAAAAAAAAAAAAAAAAAAATGCGTGAATTATATTGTACGGTTAATAGTTAATTTATACTGTTTCGAGATTTTTCGTTAAATATAGAATATTTGTCAACTAGATTTTGCCGGTTTATTTAAAAAGCCCTTATTAATATGAATTTACACGTATTAGAAGGAATAAAGCGTTTGAGAATAAATTTAAAAAATTTCAAAATGTTTAAATGGGTGTTTTCTTTGTATTACAAACCTAATTGTGCCCGCATTCATTTCACAATGTGTAATATACAGTTTCTTTTGTAATTTAAAATTCATTACAGGACCATTAGATCTATCCATTCTGTAGTATATCCTATAAAAATTTAACAAATATTGCATAACAACCAAAAGAATTTACAAGTATATAAATTTACATTAGAAAATGTTCATTATTAATGAAAAAAAAAATGCATTTCATAGCGACATAAATATTTATCTATCTCATTTAAAAGTGTTATCTTTATCTCTGCTTTAGAATTTATTCTAGAGTATCAAAATGTTTATTTATAAACTTTCTCTACATTTCTGCATACATATGATTTAATGTTCAGACTATCGATAAACAATTCAACGAGTAACTATATTCTATATATAAATATCAGTTTTTAAGAGAATTTTTGTCAATAGAAAGTTGCGCATATAAATATTTTTTAGCGTTATCGGATAAAAGGATTCTCGAATTTTCAAATGTTTACTTTAGTTCTGCAATATACACTATTGATCGGTCAAAGGGTTGCTTTTTTTTATATAACATAAATTTTCCTAAAATGATAAAGAATATACATGTATTTTGCCAAAAGAAAGGGAAGTTAAATTAACAAAAATATCGAAGTTTCCTTAGGTATGAAAATTTGAAAAGTTTGTAATATGTTAGTTTAAAAATAAATGGTGAACTTACTGTTACAAAACATATAAACAAAATACCTTTTCATGATAAAATACAAAAGTTGAATTAGATTTAAAAGCATCAAACGCATTTTTAAATCGAAAATTTTGATTATTTTATTCATTTTACTTGTAGGTTTTTTTAATGATACTAGTGTTAATAGAAGGGAAATAATGTGGTGTGTCACTCGCATGACTTTCTCTTATCCTGAAATTTAATACTATATGTACAGGTTGGAGATTAAGAGGTAAGATAACGAGTACTGTTATGCAAACCTGTGTCAAACAATTCAAATTAGGCTTCGGAATAGTTTTATATGATAATTAGTTCTGCGTGAGGGAGGGGGGGGGGGTACCGCCCCCCTCAAACCCCGTTTCATTAATGCACCTACATTTATATAAAATTTAATTCGGTTATTAAAAAATAATTCTGTTTTTAAAAAATAATTTATTAAAATTATTATTTAAAAAAATTATTTTTTATGATAAAGCAGACGATTTCCATATTAGAGAGGTAGTGTAACACTAAATATCCAAAAAAAAAAGGTGAATTTATTCTCAATATTACATTTAAAAAAAAATATATATATATATATATATATATTGTTAAAAATGAAAAAAATCGATAACTTTATTTTAAATGATCGCAGATCGATGGTTCAACCATTCGTTTTAAAGGTATTGGCGAGCTCTTTTGAAAGATACCCATAATGAAAATTTACTCCCCTCGAGGGGGGAGGCGAGGCTCCTACATACACACTTTTTTTTCCTCAATTAACTATCTGTATTACAAAAAATATATATTCGTTTCATTTGGTTTAGTGCAGTCTATAGACGTTAAACTCTACTTACCTGCAATTTCCCCCATAGACAAATGTATTTGAATACTTTTGAATTTCCCTGTACACGAACCATTTGCTTCATCTCAACGAAAAGCTTACTGTAGCATCCCTATATGATACACGTTTAGAATACAGAGTTTGGAATTTCTGTTACTATTTGTTCTTGAGATATGCTGATAACAGACACACAGACATCCACACAGACAGACAGCCACAAAGACCATTCGCTAAAAACATGATTTTCGTATTCAGGGGACCTCAGAACATGTAAATATAACAAAAACTCACGTTCGAAAATTTGACCCTAAAACAATACTTTCTTGGCCCCATGGGTAAGAGAAAGTAAAAAACACATAAAACACAACCCAGGTAAGAAAAGGGGCACAAATTAAAAAAATTACAATTTTAAGTTTATCTGATTGAAAAATGAGTAGAAAGTGTCCCAACATGCACAAAGACTTATATCTGAAAAATTTATATAACTATTTAATAAAATGTTAAATAATATACCTGTTTTCTTTTCTATTCTAAACTTGAAATACCAATATATTATTACTTTCCGAACAATATAGTGAGGAAAGTATTGTAATCATGTCAAAAATCCGAATTTGAGATTTTAATGATTCTATACGTTTCGAGGTCCCCTGAGTCCGCTTCGACTATTTTTACGATTATGTATGTCTGTGAGTGAACACGCTAGCGTCTAAACACTTTGTTCGAATAAGCTGAAAGTTGGTACGTATATTGTAAGCCACCATAGTACGAACCCTATAGATTTTGGTGAATCTACCACTTAGTTTTTTTTTTTGTTTTTTTTTTTTTTTTTTTTTTTACAGGGACACCAGGAAAAATCTTTATCATTATGGCCTATGGGGACAAATTCTTAAAAGTGCGGTAGCGTCTAAAAGCTTTATTAATCTGAGTAAAAAATTTGTACACATGTTATAAGTTGCAGTTCCACGAACTGTGTAAAGTTTCGTGAATTTAGCACTTACAGTTTTTTTTTTTTTTTTTTTTTTTTACAGGGACACAAAGAAAAATTCTTTACCATTATGGCCTATTGGGCCAAATTCTTAAAAGTGCGATAGCATCTAAACGCCTTATTCAATTGAGGTGAAAATTTATATGCATATTATAAATCACTGTTGCTCTAACTCTAAGCATTTCGGTGAATCTAGCATTTATAGGTTTTTACAGGGCACAACGAAAAATTCTTTATCATTATGATCTATGGGCTCAAAGTTCAGTAGCGTTAAATAAAACATCGTGTAATATATGGAGGAAAATAGTCACACTCTATTATGGTTTTCTCTCTTTTGTTTGTTTAACAACTACTCTTTCTTTACTTTATCTACAAAACTGTTAATTACTCAATGTTCGGAAAGTCGAGTGGAGTCACTCCAGATTTTTTTTTTTTTTTATACTAGCAAAGCTTAAAACCCCTGAAAAAGTTCTGTATAAAATCGCTTAGTAAAACTCTCGACGAAAATCATTACCTAAATTAAAATACATTTACTTCAATTCAGTCTATTTTTAGTTTTGGAAAAATAAGTTATTTATCTGAGTCTGCAATTTAAATCATTCTCTCATTAGGATAGTTTAACTCCTATTGGATATTCATTACAAATACTCAATCTGCATGCAGAACATTTATAACTCATTTCTCCTTATTTATTTACTCACAAAAATTATATTCTTTTAATGATAATTAAATATTGTTGCGTACTTGGGGGTTCGTGAGTTGTCCGAGAATGAAAGGCAAAACTTACAAAAATTCAGTAATTTATTCACAAAAAGTTCCAGAAAAATACAGGTCTATAAACCAAGTATCAGCTTCAATTCAACCAGTAAACACAGCTGAAACAACGGCTGTCAATAGCAAATCCACAGTACAAACTGTATAGCAATAACACTTGAAGCAACTCTCTTTCAAAGAGCTCAAAGCAATGCAACATTGACAGAAGCTGATCTCAGACTGAACTGAACTGACTGCCTCGGAAGTTCGAGAGATGGATGAGTGCTGAGTTCCCGGGGCCAATATGAAATGCCCCACACCTCAGCAAACCAGAAGATAGATAACAGATTGAAAACAAATACCAGAAGTTAGAAAAAAAAAAAAAGGCAAAAGCTAGGCAATACAACCAGAGGGGAGAGTAATTATTCATAGATTTCTAAAAAGAAAGGTCATTGCAAGTTTAAAGAGCACCCAACTCCCTAAGGGAGGGAAGTGTTCTGTTCACCGAAGGTTTCCTGGAGAATAATTAATTTTTCAAGTAAATTATTAGTGTTTTGCATTTTACTTTTAGCTAATTTGAGTTTATTAAGTAACTCAGAAAAGGAATTAACTTGAAATTCCGAGGCAATATCATTAAGGATTTCATTAAGTTCGGTGAGAGGGTTCAATGTATCTTGTTTGAGATTGGAGGGCGTGGCTCTAGCCGCGTAGGAAATTTCGGATTGGACGGTGGGATGCTGATTGATAGGACGGGTATTTTTGGTAATAACTGATTTATTGCGGTTTTCAGGAAATTTAGGACAACCACGGTAATTTGCGAGGTGCTCACCACCACAATTACAACAATTCGGAGGAATACGTGCTTCTTTTTCTAAGTTACAATCTTTCGTAAGATGATCACCAGTACAACGGAGACATTTAAGATTCATATGACAATTCTTGGTGGAATGAAAAAATAATTGACAACGATGGCATTCAAGGGTCTTAGTTGGGTTTTTGTAATGTTCAATTTGAACACGGTAATATAAGAGGGGAGTAATTTCAAAAATGGTTTTGCTATATTCGTTCTTTTCGAGATGAATTTGAAATAAAGGCATGGGCTGTTTTGTTTTGTAGCTGATCAACTGATTAACTTTGAGAACATTAAATTTTCTGTTAGTTAGCTCATCTTCGATGTCTAAATGGGTAGTTTCGGAGGGGAGCCCTCGGATAACAACTTTTAGGGGTGGGTTAGTTCGGTCATTTTTTAGATAAAATTGAACCTTCATTTCGGTGAGTTTATCAGCTATGAGGTCATGTTCATCATTGGACTGAGGAAAAAATTTTAAGAAATCACCGGCTGGTGCTGCAATAAAATTGCAATAACCAATAGCTTTCTCAAGGTTTTTAAGGAGTTGTTTTTTATTTCCGCACCTGACAGTAATGAATCGACCTTTAGGTAAGGGGAGTTTTTTATTTTTAGAATTAATTCCATTGCTAGGGTTAGGTTTAGTGGTCTCACTGCTGTCGCCATCTGGTGGCGCTGGCTCATCTAAAAACTCATTTTCATTAAGAGAGACGAATTTATTTGCAATGGGGATATTGTAAGTCTTTTCAATTTTGCTACTATTTTGAGTATGGCTATCATCATCACTTTTACGTTTGTTAGTTCTAATATTAGTAGGATTAGTAGTTGGGGAAGGAAAATTAGTATTTGTTAGTGGAAGATTTTCTGATACCTGATTTTCATCAGTTATTTCAATGAAATCATCATCTCTAGTCCAGTCCGTTGATTCAATTTTTCCGAAACCAATTCGGAACTCTGGAAACTCCTTGATAGTATTTCTAATTTCAGATACTGTGAAATCTTTAATTTGTCCAGTAGTGGATTTAAAAGTTCCGGGAGTGCTGATTGGGATTTTGAAATCTAGGATCTCGTAGTCGTTATCAGAGAGTCTTTCGATCATCAATCTTTTTATCTCACCGTATTTGCCACATCTAAAGAGCATTGATAGGAGCTCAAGGTTGGTGTATTTATGACCTTTAAAACGGTGTGAAGCACCATCACTATCTCTAGAAGATGAGCTGTCAGAGATTATCGAGGAATTGCATGAGTGATCTTCACTATCCTTCGAACTTTGGCTCTGAAAAGAGCCTCTAGGGGTAAGTGGATCGTTCTCATTACAATTCTCAGTATCCATTGAAGAAAAATTTAATTCAAGATCCTGACTGGTCTTCGAAACCTGGCTCTGAAAAGAGCCTCTAGGATCCAGTGGACCTGAATTAGTGTGAGTGATTTGTTCCGCCAGATGGCGGCCTTGGGAGCTACTCGATGATACATCCGTTCTCTACCGCAGCAGAGAGGGGAAGTCGAAAAAAACACCCCTTATATACCCCTGTAGAAAGGTGTGGAAAGTTCCAGAAATTTCCGTATCTCACCAGCCAATGAGATTAGGGCTTCCATATTTGGTATATCCCTAATAAGGATTTTCTCACCAATCTCGCCAAAAAAAATCGCCAAGGTGGGAAAAAGTCGCCAAATTTGGCGCCAAATCCATTACCTGCCTTATTGGGGCTTTTTAATGAGTTTTTAAGGGAAAATAAGGCTATTTCAACGATAAAACGACTAGAAATGCACAAAATTAGCACTTTATCAACTTCTAAGCCTCTTTGAAAGAATTTATACTAAAATAAACACAATTATTTACAATTTTGTATCAATATATATTTGACATTTTCAGAAAATTTGTCTTTTATGAATATTTGTATTACATTGCTTATAATTTGGTTTATTTATTGTTTCTCCTTAATGATATTAGTTACATATTTTTCTTCTCTGTTATTTTAGAAGTTGTAAGTATTATTTTTTTTATTCATTCGTTTTCTTCTTTCATTGTATTCATTATTTTTTTTATGAAATGCATATAATGAATATATTTTAATTAATATTGTGAATAATATTTTTATATAGTTGTTTTTTAAAGAATATTTTTAAACAAATCTTTTTTGTTTCAATATTTTTTTTATTTTCTCATAATCGTACGAGAAATTTAAATCTTGTTAAATATTTTAGAATTTGTGTGTCCCAATCTTTTCAGAAACTGAAGAAATGTTTTTCTCTTTAATGATTTAAGTCTTTAATCAGGAAAAAAAATCTTAATTTTTTTAACAGTTTAATTAAAGAAAAGTTAATGATTTAAAAATTAAATTTGAAAATCTTAAAGCAAATTTGTATTTTAATATTTTAATGAAGTTTTTATCTCAGCTTTATATAAAGCATTTTTACTTTCTTCAATAAATAATATAGAGAAAGTATTGGATTCGCGAAAATTTTCGACCTCCGTTTTTTGACGGATCTACACGTTTTGGGATGTCCTGAATAGGAATTGATAGTATTTTAAAAATGTCTGTCTGTGGTTTCTTGTTTTCACCGTATCTCACGAACCAATGAATGAAATTCAACCAAACTTGGTATATAGTTGGAACCTGGCGGGGCATTGTGCTGATCAGATTTGGGGATCAATCGCCTAGCAGGTGGCTCCGTGATCGTGTTTTATGTAAACTTTTAACATGGCAGTATAGGACAAAAATTTCTTATTTTTCACCGTATCTCACGAACCAATGAATGAAATTGAACCAAACTTGGTATATAGTTGGACCCTGACATGGAATGGTGCTGATTACATTTTGGGATCAATCGCCCAGCAGATGCCGCTGTGATCGCATTTTATGTAAACTTTTAACTTGGCAGTATAGGACAAAATTTCGTATAAATGTACATAATGAGCGTTATTTTAAACTTGTGATTGTAAAATTAATATGAATTATTGATAATAGTAGTAGTTAACTAGGAAAAAAAATTTGTACATGTGGGGGCATCGGTTCCCCCCCCCCCCACCAAGGAATGCAAAATTTCAAGATGGGTATCTTTCGAAAGGTCTCCTCAATACCTTTAAAACGAATGGTTGAACTACATATCTGTGATAATTTAAAACAAAGTTATCGATTTTTTTTACTTCCAACGAAAAAAAATTTAGAATTTTTTTTTTAACGAAATTTAACCAAACTTGGTATTTAGTTGGTCACTGGCATAAACTGGTGCTGATTACATTTGGGGATCAATCGCTCAACAGGTGGCGCTGCGATCTCATGTTTTCTAAATGTTTAACATGGCAGAATAGGACAAAATTTCGTATAAATGTACTTAATGAGAGTTAATTTTAACTTGGGATTGTAAAATTAATATGAATTATTAATAATAGTAATAGTTAACTAGGAAAAAATTTCTGTGCATGTGGGGGCATGGCTTCCCCCCCTGGGGGGAAGTACCCCCCAATTTTGAAGATGGGTATCTTTCGAAAGATCTCGTCAATACCTTTAAAACGAATGGTTGAACTATAAATCTGCGATAATTTAAAACAAAGTTATCGATTTTTTTTTTTTACTTTTCAAAAAAAAAAAAAAAAACTTAGAAAAAAAAAAATTGTAATTTTTTTTTTTTTATTTGTTACTAATTGAATATGTATAGGAAAATATAGAAGAAAGTCTTGTGGTGGCCACGACATACTAGTTTATTAAATTATTTTATATACACTGACGGAAAAAAAAATCCCAACACCAAGAAAAAAACATTGTAGAGTAATGAAATTCGGACAATGCATTTGTCCAGTTAACATGTTTAACTGATTAAATTTTCAAGATCACAGGTTGATTTAAGCTCGAGAAAATGCATTTCAAATGTGAAATGCTGTTACATTAATAGCCGGTGTAACCTCCAATATTTTGAATGCAAGCCTGCAAACGTGCATGCATTGTGCCATACAGGTGCCGAATGTCACTTTGTGGTATGGAGTTGAACGCTTGTTGTACTTGTTCTGTCAATACTGGGACGGTCAATGCTGGCTGTGGATGATGCTGGACTTGTAGTCCAATGGTATCCCATACGTGCTCAATTGGAGACAGATCTGGTGATCTCACAGGCCAAGGTAACATGCCGACACTCTGTAGAGCCCGTTACGTTACAACAGCGGAATGAGGGCGAGCATTATCCTGTTGGAAAACTCCCCTTGAATGCTGTTCATGAATGGCAGCACTACAGGTTGAATTACCAGACGGACGCACAAATTTGCAGTCAGTGTGTTTGGGATAACCACGAGAGTGCTCCTGCTGTCGTAGGAGATTGCTCCCCAGACCATGACTCCCGGTGTAGGTCCACTATGTCTAGGTCGTAGACAGTTTGTTTGCAGGCGTTCCCCTGGCCTCCTTCTGACCAACACACCGTCATCACTGGCACCAAGGCAGAACTTGCCTTCATCAGAAACACAAAATTTCTCCACTTCGTCCTCCAATGAGCTCTGGCTTGACACCACTGCCGTCGGAAACGGCAATGACTTGGAGTCAGTGGATCGCATGCTACAGTGCGCCTGGCTCGGAGCTTTCCTTGAAGTAACCGATTTCTAACATTTGGTTGTGTCACTGTGGTACCAACTGCAGCTCGAATTTCTGCCGCAGATGCAGTACGATGCGCCACAACCGGACGCCGGATACGGCGGTCTTCCCTCTTAGTAGTGTCACGTGGCTACCCGGAACCCGGTCTTTTTGAGACAGTACCATCCCTTGACCACCGCACCCAACAATCATGCACATTGGATACATTCCGGCCAAGTCTTTCTTCAATATCGCGGAAAGAAAATCCACCTTCTGGTAACCCTATTACAAGACCTCATTCAAACTCGATGAGCTGTTGATAATGGCTTCTTCGTCTTCTTCAAGGCATTCTTGGCTAACATCAACTCAATCTACCAGATTTCAAAGATCAATAACGATCACAAACTTTACAGCACGCATTTAAAGCAAACTTGATTTGCAAGTTCTAAGTGGCGCTACTAGCGCCACACTTATGCGCGATGCGCGAAATTTGAATCGATATTATATTTCAGATGTATAAACACGCCTACCAAATTTCGTTTATCTGACTCAAGTCTTTCTTGGTGTTGGGATTTTTTTTTTCCGTCAGTGTATATTGAATCTTTTTATAAATCCTGTTTGTATTTAAAATTAGATTTTTGATATTGTTAATGTTTATAAATGGGTATATGTAATACAGTCGATTCTCGTTAACGTGAATCTTAAGGGAGAAAAATTGTTCTTGTTATCAGTAGTTTATGCTATCAGTAAATAGTCTTCATATAACTGAACTAATCTTCATTTTGACGGGGATTGTGGAAACAGTTCCTGTTAAAAGTAATTCACGCTTAACAGTTCATGTTAAGCATGCCCACGTTAACGTGGTTCGACTGTATATATATATATATTAATAAAAATTCTATTTTTAGAAAACTGCAAAATAATTTCCTTTTATTTATGTATTTTTTTTTTTAAAGAAAAACTAAATTTCCAAAAGAAAGTATTTCATTTGTTTTTTCTCTTATTCCATGTTAGGATTGCAGAAATAAACGTTAATCACGAATACGTAGTAATCGCGAAAAGGTCTAAAATATTTCTATAAAAAATCAGTCTTTTACCTGTGATTTTATTAAAAAACTTTTATATAGTACTTACTCCTGCATTTGAAATGTAATTAATGCATCAACTTTCCTAAATGCGTTATTAAAAATATATATTAACTTATTTTTAAAGTTACTCTCATGTTGTTCGTCTTTTTCATTTTTTTTCTTCCGTATAACACCACAGTCTCTTTCTATTAAATAACATCTGTTTTGCATAAATTTTAATTAGCAAAATCAAAAATTTTAAAATAAATAAAATATGAAATGAATAAAACTAACAATAACATATAAATATATGTAACTCAAGGCAAAAGTATTTCATAAAGTTCTTTAATCTGTTATGAATTAATTTTAAAACAACATATTTAGATAAATAATCTAATAAAAATAATTAGAATACATTCTATATCCTTTATTATCCTTAAATATTAACGTTGTAATAATGTCAGGAGTTTTCAGAAAATAAGCAAAAAGTTAAACTGTACTTTTATAAAATAAGAAGTAATTTATAACATCAATGAATTGTTTAAATTTTACTCATACGATTTTTATTTTAATTTTCAAAGCGTTTATGCATAATAAATAGTGAAACATTTATGTTTGGATTTATACAGATGTTTATCTTTCTTCTACATTTGAAATTCAATTTATAAGAAGGAATGTACTATACACTATTTTATCAAATTAATACATTTTAATAAATTTCATATGGTTTGTGAATAATTTAGTGAACTCCTTTAATTTCTTTCTTTAAATATCATTCATTTTGTATTATTCTGAATAAAGGTAACGAATAATATTATAAATTCAAAAATAAATAAATATAATATAATATAATAAATAAAATAATAAATTCCTGTAAAACAAAAAATTAATTTTGACAATAAATATTCCCAGGTAAAACAATTTCATACTTCACATTTCTTACTCTGTTTTAGTTAAAACATAAAAATAAATAAATAAATAAATGAATAAATAATCTTGTCCTAAAGATTTGTATGTATTTTTTACGTCCTCGGTTACTCTTACATGCTATAGTAATATTAGTAATTATGAGAAAGGTAATAAGATAAGAAATTAGTTTATTATTTTGTAAGGAATAAGCAACATGGAATCGATAATCTGTATAATAAGTTAATATATAGACGGGTCATTGTAAAAGTAATGTAAGTCCATATTTTTTAAATATATATATTTTTTTGCTTAATTGTATCGCATTTTGTCACATCTTTCATTATAAAGAAGGAAAAACTCTTATAACTGCATTGAAATCCCATAAATAGCATTACATGTTTTTCTCAGAAAACTAAAACTTCTAAATATTCATTATAAAAATGAAGTTTCTAAGTTACTTCAAATTATTTTTAATATAATTTATAAATTCTTATAACTATGATTTGTATTAAACACAAAAAATCGATAACACTTACTGAATCTTGACTTATTTCCTACGCATAAATTTGAAAAAATCTCGTTATTTTAAAATCAATATCCTAGCAGATAATTGACTTTTACAATGAACGTCCCATATAAAACCTCACTTTTATTTCAATTTTTAATGAATTTATGCATAATAAAGAATGATTATTTCATCTTTCAGACTTTTATAAAATAAATAAGCAAATGAAATATTTTTAGTCAGGGTAAGTGCACCAGTGATTGACACTTTTAGAGCAATCTCTGATGTTTTTATTTTTCTAGTTATCAGAAAATATTTTTAGAAATCTTAAGTTAGTACATATGGTATGAAACACATTTAGAACCACATATATGTTAAAATATATACATCTGATGACAATTATTTTTTTTATGAATTTTTATTTCAAACCCACTCAATATTCCAGTAACTGACACTGCCAGTTTTTCATTTTATCAGTAATTGGCAACCTATGTTCCAGTGTTTGACACTGCTAGTTATTTATTTTACCAGTTATCAGCACCTTATGCTCCAGTGTTTGTTATAAAATGTTAAAATTCTTATATGTAAAATATATGATTTTATTATTTTTCTTATTTATTAATTATTTCGGGATAGATGTCTATTACTGAAGCATGCTAATCACTGGAGCACCTACCCAACATTTGATATTTAATTTCTCAGAAAAAAAGAAATACTGTCAAAATAAATGAAATAAAAAAATAAAAAAAAAACATGATTATAATGTTCGTCGTGTATTTTCTCAATCAACACTTCTAGACATTTAAAATTAATAAAGCGCAGCTGTGAGAATAATTATAAAATAAGACAACAATTATGTTTCTGGAAACAATGCGTATGATTGCGCGCTATTAAATCCACACGTAACAACTTTATTATTTATGGTATGATTTCTATCTTATTTTTCAAAGTATTTCACAATAATAAACCATGGATCCTTTAATTTTTGATTTGTTTAGAATTTTTCTGATATTTCATTTGTCGTTCTACTGTAAAATTATTTTGCTAGCACTGCGGATAATTAGACTAGAACTTCATGTATAAAATGGATTCTGAACCAGTACGAATATACGTTCCTTCACCATCATTTGACCACGTCACCTGTTAAGCTAAATGCCTGAGCGCTAAATGTTCAGCCAAGCGATTGGTTTAAATTATTATTATAAATTGTATGTTAATTATTTTTTAATTATAATAATACATTCTAATGAACTTTCACACAGTTAGTGTAATTTTCACTCATCACTCATGCCTTTCTTTTGTTACATCGCATAAAATTTCAATGTTCATAAATATTAAAAATCTGTAATTATATAATATATTGAAAAATTCTAAACAATTTTTTATAAAATTTAACAATGAAACTCTAAATGTAAATATCCCACAGTAAAATCAATTTGTAAATGCGTTATAGTATTTTTTGTGAGTCAATATAATTTCAAAACAAATTTATTAGATAGACAATCTCATCTAGATTGCTTGCATGATTTTATATCCTTTATTATCATTTACTCTTAGCGTCGTAATAAAAGAGAACGGCAATTAAAGCGGGTAAAAATTTTACTTAACAACGGTAGTCGTTAAATGGAACTGCAAATTACCTGAATCATTAAGTACTTTCCTTTTTCAACGTGCGGAACTTAATCACACTTTTAAAGTTAGAAAATTAAGTATCAATATCGCTTCTATGCAGGGATTTAGTTAGGTTGAATACTATGTTTATTATGGAATGACTACGAAAAAAAAATATATATGTAATAGCTTTGTTGACGCATGAGAAAAACTAGTATGCTGTGGCCACCACAAGACTTTCTTCTATATTTTCCTGTACAAATTCACTCATTAACTATATTTAAAAAAAAAAAAAATTCAAAGTTTCGTTAAAAGTAAAAAAAAATCGATAACTTTGTTTTAAATTATCACATATTTATAGTTCAACCATTCGTTTTAAAGGTATTCACATTCACGAGAACTTTCGAAAGATATCCATATTGAAAATTTACCCCCCCCCCGCCCCCGAGGGGTACACCCCCACATGCACAAATTTTTTTTTCCTAATTAACTACTACTATTATCAATAGTTCATATTAATTTTACAATCACAGGTTAAGAATAACTCTCATTATGTACATTTATACGAAATTTTGTTATATACTGCTATGTTAAAAATTTAGAAAAAATACTATCACAGCGCCACCTGTTGAGCGATTGATCCCCAAATCTAATCAGCACCAGTTTATGTCAGTGGCCAACTAAATACCAAGTTTGGTTAAATTTCGTTAAAAAAAAAAAAAAAAAAAAAAAATCTGTTTTTTTTCGTTAAAAGTAAAAAAAAAATCGATAACTTTGTTTAAAATCATCACAGATTTATAGTTCAACCATTCGTTTTAAAGGTATTGACGAGACCTTTCGAAAGATACCCATCTTGAAAATTTACTCCCCTCGAGGGGGGACTTCCCCCCCTCAGGGGGGGTAGCGAGGCTCCTACACATACAAAAATTTTTTCCCAGTTGACTATCTCTATTATAAATAATTATTGTAAATTTCATAATGATTACTAAAACATAATACTCTTTACACACATTTATACAAAATTTTGTCCTATATCACCATGTTAAAAATTTAGAAAAAGCGGGATGGCAACGCAACCTGTAGAACATTTTTTACCAAAAGTTGATAGGCACTAATTTATGTCAAGGTGCAACTACATACCAATTTGTATGAAATTATGTGCTGTAGTTCCTGAGATACAGTTGCCACAAAATTGTGTCACACACACACAGACTGACAGACAGGCAGACAGACAGACGGACATTTTCTAAAAATGGTCAAATCGTGTTCTACAGCTCTCAAAACGTGTGAATCCACCAAAAACCCGAGGTCGAAAATTTTTACGAATCCAATACTTTCTTCTATTGAATATAGAAGAAAGTAATAAATGTTATCAATAACATAACATATAATGAATGAAAATACACAAGTCTGAAGTATAAATATAGATAAATAAATTACTAATAAGAAAATATTTTAAGAAATAATAATTTTATGTAAGCAATAAATTGTCTGTTCAGTTTACTTGAGAAAAGTATTTTAAAAGACACAAATACAATTTAGCTGAGTCAAATCATTTTTGTATATCATTTCAACATATAAATTAAAAATCATTATCGTAACGAAAATATAGTGGAACACAAATATATTTATGGGAATATAATTTAAATAATATTATAATTTGTTGTCTGAAGAGATTAGTTGAAAAGTGACACTCAAATGGAAAGAAATGTGTGACTAAAAAATATCTTTATCGATATCATTCTAATATATTAATTTAAGTAATATATTCGAAACTAAAATGCACAATTATAAAATATTAAAATATGTATTAAAAAATCCTCGGATCATATTTTACACTGGTTTTCATAATTATAAGGACACCCGTTTTTCTATAATAACTAAACACTGAACACTATTATTTAAAAAAATATATTTTTTTCTTAATTTGAAATTCATTAATAGACGACATTTAAAAAAATTCATCGTTTTTCTATCTTAAAACACTTCACGGAAAAAAAAAAAAAAAAAAAAAAAAAATGATTTTTCAGGTGTTCAAAATTATAAGGACAAACTCGAATCTTAGTAATTTTTTTTTTCACTTATTTTTTTAATTAATATTTTATGGGGTCTCTTTTTAAGGTGAAACAATCAGGCATTCTCTCTGGTATATATGTATATACATTTTTTTAAATATTCAGTTTCAGTACCATTTCATACAGCATAGATGATATTCTGAATTAATTTAAACTATTTAAAATTGCTTTCCACTTGCATGCACTTTTCTAATATAAGTTAAGGTTTTTTGAACTTTTAGGCCACGGGTAAGGCAGTAATACAGAAGTTTCTTTCTTCAATCTATTTTCTATTGCTCTAGAAGTAGAGCAAAATGTAAGTCTTGTTGAAAAAAAAAATTAGCCTCCCCCCCCCCTCCCTCCTCTCTAAAATCTAACCAAAATCTGAGAAATCCACGTTTCAAATTTTCGGATATTCTCTTGATGTTCATAATAATAGAAAAAAATACTGAATTCATTCTGCCTTCAGCAGAAACAGCTCCCCAGAGCACCATAGATCCACCTTTAAAATGCCCGATTCATATCTGCCGTTAAAAAATCTGCTCTGTCTTTAGCTATCTTTAGATCGGGCCAGTAACTGTTAAAACCATTTTGTTTATCAAGAACAACATGTTTTTTATCTGAAAATGCAACATTTTACCATTTAATATTGTCTTTATTCAACTTAAACACAGACGTTCTTTCCATTAAATGTTTATTGATTATTACAGGTTTTTTATTCATTTTAACATATTATGAATTATTTTTAACATGCATAAATGTGCAACCCAACCTTTCGTTAAAAATTACGAGCAAATTCATCTGCAGTCATTATGAGTAGAACAGGAAGAGGAATTACGAGTCTTCTATCTTTGTAAAACAACTCTGATTTTGCATCACATCTCTCTCCTATCGAACCAGCAATTCAACGTTTGATCACATTTCCTCCAGCAATTTTAGATCTTCGAATTTCATTAGAAATTCGGCGGATTGAAATTATCCTTCCACTTAAAAAACACATTTATCATATATCACTAAATGAACGTTCTTTTTTTCGAGGAATTATCAGTAATGTCCGTCTAAGAAAAATTGAAGGCTTATATATGAATTAATCTAGCCCAGTAATTAACAAATTCGCATGTCAGCTGTAATTTATCCGCAAGTAAGTGAAATAAAACGAAAAAATCTTGATTGTCCCTGTAATTATGAACATCTAGAAACGTGGAGAAAAAAATATTTTTCATTATTTTTTATTAATTTTGTTTCATATTAAAAAAACTATAGCAGTTTTGGTTTTTAGAATACTAAATATATTAAGTGCACTTAGTATAATATTGTTCACAATTATTTTTAAATTAGTTATTTCAAAACATAAAGTGTCCTTTATAAATATGAGATGGAGTGTATATAATAATACTAGTATATAACCCCGTCAAAAATGACGGAATGTGAACGATAAATCTTAAAAACAATGTATAGATCATGAAGATTACCACGTGATCATTTAAATATATTTTCAATTTTTGTCCATAAATCAAATGTATTTCGATGTTTTATAATTTCGTTCTGAAATAAAAAAAAATTACCCGATCAATAAATATGAATGACAACAATAATAATAATAATAAATAGGCCCGACAACACAACAGTAACAACACATCCCAGTGTTCCATTAAGTGCTTTATTTAAAGTTTTCTTAATAAGAGAAAACACTTCATTTTACCAAAATACTTTTTTTTTCAAATTTTCCAACCATCCATCCAATAACTACAGACACTTCATGCTAAACCAAATTCACCTCTACTCATACCTCCAACCAGCTATCTCACTCACCCGGATTAAGAATATTTATATATTGTAATATATATAAAGACTCTTAATCCGCGTTCACTCACAACATCGCCAAAATACGCAAGCGAAGTGTGACGTCACTAACCTTCCGTGGGTGCAAGAAAAAGACTTCCTATATTAATCGTCCATTGGATTTAAAAAAAAATATATATTAAAAATCCAGGAAAATTATTTCCCGATTTTAACCCCCGGATTTGAG
Organism: Salticus scenicus; assembly: GCA_963930645.1. Classification (NCBI taxonomy): domain Eukaryota; kingdom Metazoa; phylum Arthropoda; class Arachnida; order Araneae; family Salticidae; genus Salticus; species Salticus scenicus. The sequence continues at coordinate 61,104,767 of OZ005650.1, read as the reverse complement.
TATAGATATGTATTAGTTATCGTATGCATATGTTAGGTTGAGTTATTTTGCTGTCAAATTGGCAATTTTATAATTTTAAATTTCAAAACTCTGTCATCCTTGGCGTTTTTTGTATTTGGCGATCAAAACGTAATCCGAAAATATACATGCCAGATGTATATTTTCGTAATATGTATTGTACGAAATATTGTTTCATATTATTCATTACTCTCTTAAAATACGTTGTTAAAATAACCACGATTTTTGATAGGAATTAAATATGCTCGCCATATTATTTGGCGCTTTTGTTTTATTCCGCCAAGGATGACAGATATGAAATCTTTTCCACTGCAACATATGAGTATCTTATATCAGACACTTTATTTAGACATTTGAAAACAAATTTGACTTTAAATTATGATAGAATATTTATCATTTTCCTTTTATTTAGTATATTACTTGGATATTTATTGCGTAAATATCATCCTTTGAAATGAAATGTTTATGTTTTCAATCGAATATGGAAGTTTACCATTTTTTTTTTCTAGAGTTTTGAAATTTAAAATTCAAATTTTATCAATTTTACAGCAAAAACAACTTAATCTAACGCATGCACACCATAATTAATACATATTTATATCCAAATATGGGGATTAAAATAGGGAAATAATTTTCCTCGATTTTTAATAATTTTTTACAAAAATTCCAATGGCCGATTAAGATAGGAAGTATTTTTCTTGCAACTACGGACGACCTGTGATGTCATCACTTCGCTTGCGTATATCCAGGATCCAGCTAGGGATTTTCTCATTCGCAACCGAAGATTTTACCTTGAATCAACATTATCACCTAGACTACTTTCAATACTAATTTGAACTGTTGACCTTTACTTGCCCAACCAAGCATTTTATTCCAACTCGACACTATAACTTTACCCTAATTTCAAAATTAAAATCAACTGGCGACATTTACTTAACGCAACGCCACTCATACCTTACAATGTAAATAAACAATGAAGCTTCATAAAAATATTTAAAGGCTTTAATATGTTTTTACAAATATTTTAAGAGCTTTACGGCTCTAATGTTTTAGAAATATTTTAAGTTTTTTTTTTTTTTTTTTTTTTTTTTTTTTTTTTTTAATGAAACAGTCAGAGTCGTTCATTCGAAATTAAAGAATATTTGAAATTTGTATTTTCTGAATGGCAACAGTTTTGGTTTGTTTTTATCTGGTATTATCTCTAAACATTACAATTGAATAGTTTTTCAAGGTTTTAGATGAAATAAATAAGAATAGGTGTGATGCAAAACATATTATATGTATGTTTCCGTAAGTTGAACAAACAGAAAAAAAAAATTAATTAAATATAACAATGGCTGCCAAAAGTTTCTGTTTTGAAGTGGTCAACCCGGAACTGTTCCTGACAGATGATGCTCATTATTATATTTAATGATTAATTAAATAAACAGTTGGTTAAGAAAAAACATGCTATAGTAACAATTATAATGTGACCAATGACAAATTAGATTCTATATAATTTTATCGTTTTTTTTTAAAGTAATATAGTCTTATTTTCATTAAATATTAGATGATTTATAAAATCTAAATATTAGATGATTTATAAAATGCAGATTTGCTAAAATTTCATTGAATATTACTGTTTCTTTTTAGACAATCATATACAGACCATAATCAAACTTTGCGTAGGTTCTGGAAAATAAATAAGAAAATTAATTAAAAATAAAATTATAAAAAAAATTCATTCTGAGGGGACATACATCAAAATATAAACAAGCTACAAATTTTTATACAAACAACTTTATTTTTTACAAATTTCATTGTTATTTGTTACACGTTACAGACTATCTATTGATGGAGGTAATATTTTTCAATGTGAACCCCATCATTAAGTTGCAGAATCTGCAGCCGATGTACAGTGTGTTTAACAGCTGGTCGCCAGTGATCCTCCACACATGTAACGTTATAGGGGCGTCTATAAATTACGTAAGGTGTTCAGGGGAGAGGCGGTCGAGCCAAATCTCACCCAATCTCCCGTGGGGGAGAGGGGGGGGTCCAGGCAAATATCACGTGATTTTTTTTTTCCTGCGAAAAACGTTATAAAATTGCGAGAAAATTGAATTGAATTCAAGTAAAACATATTTCTTGACTTAGATATGGAAACTCTGACGCGATATTATTTATCGTGGCTATACGAACGCCGCGAAGCAGCACAGTAGCCTTTCAATTGTTTAGGCTACTGAGCTTCTGTGCGTAAGGAACAACGGTTTAGTGTGGCTAAATCAGAGCGAAGTTGAAGGAGCAGATGATTTTACTGAAAATCAAATAGATATGTTGGTTCCAGTAGTCACTCTTGAGACTGAGCACGAGTCCACATGGACTGAATAAGAATAAATATCCTTTTATTAATTTTAGTAGTTTCTGTTTAAGTATTTTGTTGTTCAATTTTATTACTGTGATTCTAGACTACGATCTATGTAATCTTAAAAACTAGTCTTAAATAAAAAAAAAATAAAGCAAATTGTGTTTTTTGAAATAAATCCAACGCTTTTACAGTAAAAGTACTAATTTTAAAAAATCTCACGTAAGATTAGGTGTGGGGGGAGGGGGCCGAGTCCAATCTCACGAAATCTCACCAGGGGGAGGGGGGTCAAAAAATCGTCAAAACCACCTCACGTAATTAATGAACGCCCCCATACGGTCCTTCAAGTCAGTCAAAGTTAGAATATTTCTTAAAAAAAAAAAAAAAAAAAAAAAAAAAAAACTTTAAATGGCACCACACGCAAAATTTCCCCAAATTAAGATCGGGGGCACGGGTCAGCAAAGGAGTGGAAAATGAACGAGTAATCACTCTGTTATCTGTAAAATTTAGCAACAAAAACTTTTGCAAAATATAATCACAACAGTTTAAAATGTCATATGGCTTGAAAGTATTAAATTTAGAACAGTTCTTTATTACATAACTTTTCAAGCATTTTGTCTGTAATGCTTGTTTGCATTTTGATATATGTCCTTTCAGAGCCGAAATTTGAAACATTTTATTTACAGTGCAGCCACATATCCTAAAACTAGCACTGAGGACACGTCGAAAATGTTGGTGGGATGCCAGCCTGACCGACAGTTTGAAATTTGGAAAACATCCTGTAATTCCGCGCTCTGTGTTATTGCTCATTTTCTCTGAGTCAGATGACTGTCACCCCTATTTTAGCAATGGACTCGTTGAGCTAACACTCGCGCGAATGCTTCGATGGTTTCATGAAATGTGGTCGAAGGATATTTATTTATTTTTTGCAGAACCTTTGAAGAAAGACTGAACACGCTGAAGGGGATGATTACTTTTGAATCCCCAAAGGGCTGCTCTTGAGACACTTTTAAATCCCTGTAATCTCATATCCCTACCATCAATCATCCATGGGAATTCGGTGGGGATTTAAAAGTGCGACGCATTAGGCGGAATACAGTCGGCAGCAAAATTATTCGAGCGCTAGCGATAATTTCTATATAAAAAAGTACACTTAATACTGTTTTGTCAAATAAATCTTTGTTGAATCATGTTCTTAGACTTCTTGTTCTTCTGTATAATCGCGATCGAAGATACCGTTTTTTGTTTTTTGTTACTAGTCCAATTTCTTTTATAATTTTCTTCTGTTTAATATTGACAAGGCAGCTTCCGTAACATAGCTGTTACCGGGTCCTTCTCTTGTTAGAAGCTGAATTAATCCCAAGAAAATGAAAGGAATCCATTGAAAAAGGCCTTCTGTAATGATTTAGGTCTTAGAATTAAAGGGGTTAAATAGAAATTTTCGTTTAAAAGTGGTAAAGGTGAAAGTGTTTGCGAAAATTGCTTTGGGAATTTCTTCTTCACGTTTGCTATATTTGATGATTATAGACTTCAATTGATATGCCTATATACAAAATTTCAACCAAATCCGCATTTTAGTTACAATCTGCTCTGAATAAACCAAGTTTATGGTCACCCTGTAGAGCTAGCATGTAAAATTAATATCACGTATTGATATATGTTATATTTTTGTATTATGTTATCTTAGAAAAAGAAAATAATAATTCCTTATTAAATATCTGTATCATATTAAAAACTGAAAGCAAGTGACTGAATTAAATCAGACTGAAAACTACCGAAAAAAATTTAATAAAAAATGTTGTAAATAATGAAATTCTTCATTCTTATGCAAGTCAAACTCAATTAGCTAGAAAATTTTTCTATTAATATTGCGTTTGTAGAAAGATTAAATTTGTATTGGACTGTATTCATATTCATTTCTTCTGCTTTAAATAAACATTTAACTTAAAACAAAATAATAATAATAAAAATTCGCCGATAGAGATGCTAGTTTAAAATTAAATAAATAAATAAAAACCTACGTTTCGACATGATTTTAATGTATTTTTCAAGATTTGTTTGAAAAAAAAAAAAAAAACATAAAATAAATGAAGATAAATAAACAAGAAACTTGGAAAAAGGTTTCACAAATAAAAGAAATATTTTGCTACAAAAAGAAAGGATGGGGGTTCATAAAAGGATTTTTTGACCCTGAGGAATTTAAAGTTCCTGTTTTATTATACGAATGGTTAGACCACTATAAACAACAACAAAAAAAAATGATGTGAAATAACTCCAAAATTTCAGTATAACTTCTATGAAATATAACACAGGTGTGTTAGGTGCGTAAGCCCACTCACAGTATCCATTGTACATTAATTGTAGAAAGACAAATATTGGGTATATTCTTAAGAATTACTGATACATAAAGATTGCAAAAGAAACGTCGTAGGCTGAGTTACAGGCTTCAAAATGTCGCAGATTCAGCGGGAAGTATGAGGTTCGGTCCCTTGTCGCGGCCATCGACCTAGCCGTTCGGGTTATAAGTGGTTTTCTCCGAAGCTCGCGTAAATACGTGTTAGAAAACAATTAGAACCCCCCCCCCCCCATGGAGGGTGTTACATCCATAGGCCTACAACCCTAGCGCAGTCAATCGGCCTTAACCCAACAGTCAACCAACCAACGCAGAGTTCATTTTCTGCATTGGAAATGTTCAAGATATATAAACTGCATAAATATATGCAGTAATGCAAGATGCAGTAATCCAAGATATATAAACTTTATAAACTGCATAGTTAAATGAAGACTTAAATGTTTTTTAAAGCATATTTAGTGTAACAAGAATGAAATTTAAGTAGAATTTGATTAAATAGTTTCTATTTCATCAATAACATCTCTTTCAAACCAGTGAGAAGTAGTAGTGTACGCAATGCTTTCGCTGTAATCAATGTTATGTTTTCCTTTCAATTTATTTATTTTTTTTATATATATATGAGCGCAGTGGAGCAACACTTTTATATTTATGTATAATTTACGTCATAGTGTACTTCAGAATATATTTCAATAAGAAAGTGTTACTCCTTTGCGCTCATATAAATAGCGTAGGTCAAGTATCTAAAAATCGCAGAATGTTGGTCAAAAATACAAAATTGTGCATTGACCCTTGGGGAACAAACAGTTACTGGAATAATATAAATAATATTGACTGAAACTTAAAATATGCATGTTCGAAAATAATTAAATGCAAAAATTTCCCACCTGTGATCAATTTGATATTTTCTTTAATTTTAGGGGCGTAAAACCCCCTTACGGACTCTCATCCTTTTAATAAAATTCTACTGACTGGACATTTGTGAAAAAGAATTCTACATTTAATAAATAAATAATGTTTTGCTCAGATCTATGTATTTAATACTTCCTTCTGATATCAAGTTTTCTAAATAAAATAGTAGAGAGTTTGATGTAGTGTCCTAACCATTATTTAAGACAGTTATTTCCATGATAACTAAAGAATTTAAACAGAAATGATTTATATAAATTTTTTCTTAAGATCAGTAAGAATTCTGCATCTTATTAGCATCCTTAAAATACAATTTTAAAGATAATTATTTAACATTCTGAAAAATAATAAGTATTTTAATTGTCAAAGCACGAAATGAAAATCATTTTTTAGTTTTAATATGTTTGAAGATAAGATAAAATTTTGAAATGCTGCACGCAGAAACAATGAATCATAAAGGAGAGTTCTTGTGCACAAAATTTTCATGTTTAAGCGTTGTGTAAATAAATATATGTGGGTGTGTCTCAGTAAGAGACTTTGTGCGTGTCTCTGTATATCAGTGTGTTTTTGTCTGAATAAGTAATAATTTTTTTTTAAATTAACTAAAGTATAACATTTAGGTGGCAAGATTTCATTTCAGTCATTTTAAAAAGTACGTGACCCAGTTTTTAGTCAAAAAATGAAATAAAAAATAAATTAAAATAAAAAAATAAAAATAAAAATTTTACAGATTGAAATTGATATTCCTCGTACCCGTACTTAACTAAATTCTGTCTTTCGCAGATTTTTTTTTCTTTTTTCTTTTGTATATTTACTTTTTTAATTCTTTTTTTTTATGTCTTAGACTCTCTATAACTTTTTGACTTTTTGTAAAGAAAGAAAGAAAAAAAAAAAAAAAAAAAAAACGCATTTGCTGCCGTGTTTGAAACAAACAAAATTTAAAACTCAAGCTAATCTAATTAAATAACTAAAAAAAAAAAAAAAAAAAAAAAAAAATCGTTAATATCGTTTAAAATTTTTTTTTAATTATTTCGTTAAACAATAGGTAAAAACCTATTATTTTGTCCAAACTTGCAGAGTTTTTTATGTATAATTTCTCATATTTACCAATGCTTACAAAGTACAAAAATCGAGAGTTTTATGCGGTACCAAAGGAAAACGTAAAGAAAAGAAACAAATAGAAAGTGTGGATTCGTAATTAAAATTTAAAGAAATGAAATTATTAAGAAGTTGGAAAGAAAATATTACGAATCTTCAAATTTTTCCAATTAAGGGAAAAGGTAAAGAAAAAATGAAATGTTGAGAACACACAATACTTTTACAGAAATTGCATTTAAAAAAAAAAAAAAAAAAAAAAAAAAAACTTTTCATTTTCCTACGAAATTGAATACATTTTAAAGTTTTATTACTTTCTGTAACTAGATTGTTATAGTTTAAATTTCTTCTAAAACACAATTACTGAAATTTGTATTTTTTTTTTTTTTTTTTTTTTTTTTTTTCAAATTTATTAAAATCTTCTTCCGATTTTTTTTTTTTTTTTTTTTTTTTTTTTTGGTGAATTTAAATGACTGGATTGATCTAGAATTGATTTATCAGAAAAATAAATTTATTTTCTTTAGAAAAATTGGAATAATTTAACATAAAGTGTGATCTAAGCTTACTATACCTGTATACATAATGATTTTTATGTTTCAAATATTCAAATAGTGAAAATTTTCACGAATTTCTATTTTATTATTATTACTTTTTAAATAACTGAATTACAAAGCGTTGAAATTTTCCGTAATCAGTAGCGAGCACATCAAAAGATTTGCAAAAAAAATGTGGTACTAGAACATGCATCTAAAAACTAAAAATTGCACTAGAATGAATTACTTATATCGTGCTTTTGGTTGATGATTTTTTTTTTACTTTCAATGTGGTTTCATTTTAAACGTAAAATATGAAATTAGATTTAGTATAACCAAATCAGGAATGGATGATTCTACTGTACCCCCCCCCCCCCCAAAAAAAAAAAAAAAAAGAGTCTATTGAAGGAATTACTCTCAGGGTAGTTTCTTTAGATTCAGATAATCTTGTGTCAGTTTAAATTTGAACATTTAGTATATTAAAAATGTTATGACATTATTAAATTTATTAAGTGTAAGAGTTATTACAATTCGTTTTTTTTACACAGTTTATAACAAATATAAGGGCTAAACATTTCTAAAACTTTCACAACACACACACACACACAAAAAAAAAATGAGCAGGATATTAGGTTTCATTGAAAATTAAAGGAAAAAAGATACAGGTTACGCAATTGATGTGTTTTTTGCTGGAGAAACCATTCTGCTTACACTTGCCTTACATACAAAATTAGTGGGTTAAGTGCAGTCACAGATGCTAAACCAAAATTTAAAAATTATAAAACATCCGAAGTTATATTCAAAAACTACATACAGAACTTAGTTTGATTACCAAAATCTTTAGATTTTACTTCATAAATACAGCAATGACAAGTTAACGAAATTTGATATTTGCACTTTGTCGGAAAGTGAAAAATGTAAGTAATTTTTCAAACGTTGACAGCTATCAATGTTTCAAATTTTTTGGTTTCTTAAAGCTAAAATATAATAAATACTGGCCAAAATATTTATACCGTCCTATAATGCCTTTGGTAATATTTTCCACACCTGCTTTAAAAAAAGGAAAAAACAAATTTATTGAATTTAGTCAAAACTGTGGTTTGGGTCTTCACTGCTTCCGGAAGCGTTTTTTACAGGCAAAGCTATACAGAGTTCGAGGCTTTACGATCCAAGTAGTCCAAGCGGCGGCTGCAAAAAATTGACTTGAGAAGGTATGAAGCTAATTTTTTTTCTATAGATAGAATTCATTGTTACAATGAAAATCTGATAGGGTTGCCTGGTCAAAGCCGTCAAGTTTAAGAGAAACAACCTCACTTCCGGTCACAATTTAAACGATTTTCGAACCCCAAAAGGTATGAAGATGAAACCGGTGCTAAAATGTAGAGATTAATATGCTCTTTAAAATGGCATAGGGTTGCCTGGTCAAAGCCGTCAAGTTTCAGAGGTTGCCACGAAAATAGGGGACGTATTTTACGATTTATTTACCAAAGTAAACAATGATTTACCCAAATGTAAAGATGAAACCGGTGCTAAAATGTAGAGAATAATATGCTCTTTAAAATGGCATAGGGTTGCCTGGTCAAAACCGTCAAGTTTCAGAGGTTGCCTCGATAATAGGGGTCAAATTTAAACGATTTTCGAACCCCACAAGTATGAAGATGAAACCGGTGCTAAAATGTAGAGATTAATATGCTCTTTAAAATGGCATAGGGTTGCCTGGTCAAAACCGTCAAGTTTCAGAGGTTGCCTCAAATTTAAACGATTTTCGAACCCCACAAGTATGAAGATGAAACCGGTGCTAAAATGTAGCGATTAATATGCTCTTTAAAATGGCATAGGGTTGCCTGGTCAAAACCGTCAAGTTTCAGAGGTTGCCACGAAAATAGGGGACGTATTTTACGATTTATTTACCCAAGTAAAAAATGATTTACCCAAATGTAAAGATGAAACCGGTGCTAAAATGTAGAGAAAAATATGGTCTTCAAAATGGCATAGGGTTGCCTGGTCAAAACTGCCAAGAAAAGAGGTTGCCACGAAAAGTGTGTGCGTGTGTGTGTGGTGAGGGCGAATTTTAGCGGTCTTTTTACCCTAACATATTTAAAAATGAAACCGTTTATAAAATATGGAGAATAATATTCTCTTTAGAGTATCATAGGGTTGCCAGGTAAAAATCTCGAGAAATAGTGGTTGTCTCGGAAAAAAAAAAAAAAAAAAAAAAAAAGCTAATTTTGAAGGTTTTTTTTATACAATGTGAAGAAAAAATATAAAAAGTATTTAAAAAAAGAAAAAATAAATAAATAAGCTGTAATGAAACTGTTCTAAAATTTCCCATAAAAACAACGAATTAATAGTAAAAATTAAAAATGAAGCATGCGATACAAATAAGAAAATACGCCCGCAAAAGTTAACAGAAATGAAGATAATAATGCCCAAGAAACTCATAATAAAAAATTCTGTTAGTATACACAATAAATAATTAAATAAAATGAAAAAAAAAAAAAAAACTCTTATTTGAGATTTGCAGCAAGATTTACAAATTTCAATTTCATAAATTAATTCATGGTTATTAAGAAACGCGAAAAATTTATCAATTTTTTAAAAATGTTTTTCGCTTTATTTGTACCCATAATTAATTTTCAGAAGGCATTATTGATTATTTTTAATTAGATATAAAAAAATTAATTGAGAAAATTTTCTAAAATTGACAAATTTTTCATATAACAAAATCGGCACAAACCAAAATATTCGTACAAAATTCTACAAAGCAGCCGAAAAATTCTACAAAGCAGCTACAATTCTACAAAGTTGCCTGGTCAAAACCTATTCGTACAAAATTCTACAAAGCAGCCGCATACATTTCTTCAGGGAATTTATCTTCTCAATACTTTGACAGAATTTGAATATTTTAAGTATTGAAAAATGGGGAAAAAACGAGCTCGTGAGCTGAAATTAGTTTTATACAGATTAGAAAAAGAATAGTCACGCATAATAATTTAATTTTCTTTATGCTTTAAAATTTCTTAGATCATTAAACAAATAAAATAAACGAATACTGGAATTCGCTTCCTTTTCTAAGCTGTCCGCTCTACCTTGACAGGTTTGAAGCACAATCGTAAGCAAATTGAAAAGTGTTGTATATTCTACATTTAGCTCGCAATTTCATCTTTTAAATATTAATCATTTCGTATTTAACCTTTTTTAAATAGTCTTCATGTGTGTTTCACTTTGTGTTAAACACCTTTAATATCCGTTAGCTTTTTGGAGACTGACCGCTATTTCTTTACGAATTTTACCTAGCAAACATATGCCATTTTAAAATAACTCCTACGCTGTACATTCTGGAACCAGCTACACCTTTCAAATATTCATATAATTTCATCCTTATTCATTTTCTTTGTTAATGCTATTCATATTTTTTTACACTTCGTTAAGAAATCTTCAAAACTCGCCAATTTTTTTGGGGTTGACTGCTTTCCTTGACAGATTTGACCTATTTTCGAGGCAACCTCCGGGTCTTGACGGTTTTGACCAGGCAACCTTATGCCATTTTAAAGAACATATTAATCTCTATATTTTAGCACCGGTTTCATCTTTACATTTGGGTAAATCATTTTTTACTTGGGTAAATAAATCGTAAAATACGTCCCCTATTTTCGTGGCAACCTCTGAAACTTGACGGCTTTGACCAGGCAACCCTATGCCATTTTAAAGAGCATATTAATCTCTACATTTTAGCACCGGTTTCATCTTCATACCTTTTGGGGTTCGAAAATCGTTTAAATTGTGACCGGAAGTGAGGTTGTTTCTCTTAAACTTGACAGCTTTGACCAGGCAACCCTATCAGATTTTCATTGTAACAATGAATTCTATCTATAGAAAAAAAATTAGCTTCATACCTTCTCAAGTCAATTTTTTGCAGCCGCCGCTTGGACTAAAGGCAGTGTCTGACACAAGCGCAACGCACGCTTGCAAAAAGTATCGAATTCGCTCACCAACCTCACATATTAAAGAGCCCTAAGTTAGGTGTCCGCGCTGCCTTCTGAAGTGTATTTTCACGATATTATGTGGTGTCCAAAAAGCATAACTACCAGTTTTAACACTTTACACGAACGCTCTGGGAGCATTCATTCTGGGAGCCCCATTTTCAATTTACAGCCATTAAAGTGAGTGTAAATGATTGCATCGCTCCCGAAAATGAAAGAATTGGAAATTCAAACCAATTGCTGTATTTTATTAGCTCCTGTCTTTCATCAGCGTATATAGTTACCCTCATCCGTTACTGATTCTGTCACACTTTAGGCTTAAGAGATAGGCTTAAGAGATTTCCTTGAACTCAGTCTCCTAATTTTCATACTTTAGTTAATTTTAAAAAATGTAATTGTCCGATCGATAAGCTGTTTAAACAGACGTATTCAGAAAAATTGCGCCTTTCATTTGGTTCATTATTTGTAACGAATATATAATTACATTTTTTTAAATTAATTAAAATATGAAAATAGAAGCTTTAAAATACATTTAAATGTTTAACTGTTGCCATTTTTTGCAGCATAAAATGAAATATGCTTTCCCGTAAAAAAATAAAAGAAATAAAAAGAAATTTGATCATACATATGAGACAAATGATGTCTATAAAATAATAATTGTAATGTTAACGAAGAGATAAACAAAGTGCGAAAATTTCGCACGGGCTTGCTAGCAAATGATTTATTTAAAGTGAGAAATAAATAAAATTAAACGATTATTTTTCAACGGGTGCCTTAGTCGCCCTACAACAAACTAGTTATATATAATACTGAAAAATATTCAATTTATTTCAGAGGAATTAAGTTTCTCGAACAAAACGTTATTTTAAAATATTTGCTCACAAAATTCTAAAATAGTATTTTTCATTTTAATTGTTAGTAGAAATCATAGAATACGTGAAAAGTTTACAAGAATTTTTTTTAAATATGTTGTACTCGTCAGCATATTTATACTATAAATTACTTTTTCTTAATGAGATGTAAAAATTATTGAACTATAATAAATTTTCGGACTTCTCTTTTTTTTTTAACTGACAATTTATTAATTGCATTTATTATTATTATTATAATAATTTCTCTCTTTATTTTTTGCTCTCTCTCTCTCTGTATATTTCTTCAATCCTTTTTGTTATTGATTTTTCGAGAGTATATATTCGTGAATATATTTTAGCACTCAGCAGTTTAATTTAATTTTCATTTTATACCATTGAAATATGTTAATTAGAATATTTTTATTGCATTTTTTTGAAGCATCCTTTATACATATATTTTATTATATAAACAAAATCACCAAACGTAATAATTTTATGTTTGATGTTTTTACTTACATAATGATAGTACAATTTGTATGACTTTGTATTTTCTCTTGCCGATACATGGTAAAGAAAGCCTTATATATGTATGTGGTTCAAAATATCAAAATCATGCTTTGGTAATTTACATGCTTTAAGGTTCGTTGATTCCCCAAAACCTTTTTTTTCTTCTTTTAAGTTTTGTTCATGTGATAACGTCTGCGTGTTTCAGAGAGTTTCATTAGTATAAGTCAAAACAAGAATTTCAAACTCTGTATTCTGATTCTGTACCATATTGGGATATTATTTGAAACATTTCATTGAAATCAGACTACAGAGACTTGCAAGAAAAAATCAAATACACTAAACCACTAAACGAAACTTCTGGTTTATACATTTTCATATCTTTAGATTGCTCTATAAAAAATTAACTTAACACATATTTATCATTAAAACCAATAAAAATTACAATGTTAAGAAGTCCGAGGGGAAAAAATATGAGGAGAAATTTTTTTTTCTCCTCTGCGTTCTTATAACGTTGTAATTTTTATTGGTTTTAATAATCGAGAATTAAGTCTCCTTTTAATACATATTTATCATATTTACAAAATTATGTAAAGAAAATTTCTTTTTTATGGATCGAAATATCAAAATCGCGTTTTTTTTTTTTTTTGTAATTTACGTGATTTAAGGTTCCCCGATTCCGAAAATCAGATTTTGTTGCGGTTAGTCTATCCCTAACAGCACACTTGTCCATAGTACATCCTGAAAATGTCTCGTGGATGTCTATTCATCCATAAGATATTCTGAAGATGTTATGAGTTGAAGATATGTTGTTAGGGATGCGATTGTGTCTGCGTGTCAGAGAGACTTTTATTAGTATAACTCAAAAAAAAAAAAAAAAAAAAAAAAAAAAAATTCAAACTGGGTATTCTAAATCTGTTTATAGGGGATCTTATCAGAAAAATTATATTAAACTCTGGTAAATAGCACAGAGAAAACCTACACATAACATGCATAATAGTACATAAATATAGTATGCATAAATAGCACAGAGAACCCTTTTATTTATATATTTATTTATTTCTACAGAGAAAAAAAAAAAAATTCAAAGAGCTGTGTCTGTATCTTTAGACTGCGCTACACAAAATGAAATTAAAGATATATTTATAATATGCACATAAATATATTTTATATAGAATTTGATATGAGAATAATTCATCCTTTATGTACAGGGCCGTACAAAAGAATGCCAAAATATCAGGGTTAAGGCTGGAAGTGGTTTGGAATGCATTAAAATTGAGATGTGTGAATTTCTTGATATGCAAATTTAAATATATTATTTTGAGCATATACAATTTATAGAGAGTATACATAAATATATAAAATAAGTTGAATAAAAAATCAAAGAGTGGTGCAAGGGGAAATTCTTTGAAAAATTTCAAATAAATTTAAAAATTTAATAACAACGTGGAATGTTTCATGAATATAGTACTAGTATTAACGCTGTAGGAACGGAAAAAAGCAAATAAAGATATCAACTGAAAATATGCATTTATTTTTTAAGGGTTTTGAAACTCGATTTGTTTTAACCCTATTCGCAACGGTAGGAGCAACCACTCTCTTTCCGCTCAGGCCGGCACTCTCTTTCGCGAGCGTCTGTCCAGAGCTGGAAGGTTTTGCTATTAAGTCGTAATCCATGAAATTACTGAAATATGAATGCATTGTTTAATAATGCCCTGTAGAACATTTAAACGGCATATGCTTTATTAATCTTTAATTACATAGTTCATTTGTTTAAAATATTCCTTGTTTAAATACATTTTTTCACACACTTTTTTCAGTATTTATTTACCATTCTAATAACTTTAGACATTATACATTTGACAACTAAATATATTAAAATTATTTTTTCGCATGAAAAATTTGAAAATAGGTATCTACACACAATCCTACTTTACAATACTTGCACTTGAATAGTAATTGTACTAAACGTTTTATAGCGGATTACCATGGAAAGGTATTTGCTTTTCTTGTACTCAGCATGCAGATGTCCGAAAAGTTCTCATCATCATGAGATTAGTTAGATTATTTTTCTACATAAACAGAACAATACGAATATATTATAGTGTCACAATCACTACACTCAGAGTCTGTATTAAAATCATTATCTATATTAATAAAATCAGACTTTTGTCTGTAAATTTGTCGGAATCGAAAAATTTTGCGATATCTTCACGTTTCACACACCATGAAAGCTGAAAATGGCTTCAGAAAATTTTACCTGTGTGTGTGTGTGTGTCATCGTGTCTGTATGTCGCTTTTTTTGTCCGGACATCACTTGAGAACGGCTGGACGGAATTCATTGGCGCTTAGCAGGAATTTAGGTCTTTACCCAACTTAAAATTATATCTAACAAATTTTCAGAATTTCCCCCACGTTCCCCCCTGGGGGGGGAGGCAAAAGACAAAACCACGTTTATCTGGTTATCACTTGAGAACAGCTGGACGGATATCAACAGCGCTTCGCAGGAATTTAGGTCCTCACCCAACTTAAAATTATATCTATCAACTTTTCAGAAATTTCCCCCGATCTCCCCTGAGGGGGGGGGGGGGTAAAAGACACGTTTGTCCGGTTATCATTTGAGAAAGGCTGGAAGGATTTCAACGGCGCTTAGCAGGAATTTAGGTCTTTACCCAACTTAATATTATAACTATCAACTTTTCAGAAATTCCCCCAGGTTCCCACCTGGGGGGGAGGGGCAAAAGACAAAAACACGCTTATCCGGGTATCACTTGAGAACGGCTGGACAGAATTCAACGGCGCTTCGCAGGAACTTAGGTCTTTACCCTACTTAAAATTATATCTATCTACTTTTCCGAAATTTCTCCCCTTTCCCCCTTGGGAAAAGCAAAAGCCAAAAACACGTTTATAAGCATAACTCGGCTCCTAATTACTTCACAGTAAAGAAATTGCACATGGAGAGACTAGACATGAGTACAAATAATACCTTTTCTACATTTAGGAATTTTCGATTTTTAAGAGAAGGGAGGAGGGAAATATTAAAATTTCCTGATATTTGAGTGGATCTCTACCAAAAATGGAACAAATATATTGAAAAAAAGCTATGCGACATCCTTAGGACCAAAAAGACTTTTTTTTTTTTTTGGGGGGGGGGGGGTTACGAGGGGACAAACTCGAGACACAACTTTTAGCGCAAAATTTGTCCTGAGAAATCTATGGGATCTGCGGTAACGAAAATTGGTACGTAATTTGTTTATGTGTATTCGACCCTTATTGTAACGGGATTTTATGAAATCACCCCTTTACCCCCTTGGTGTCGAGAGGGCTATAAACACGTGTAAAAACACGTTTTTCCTTTTCATTCGCCTTAAATTATCTTGGATTGGCGAACTTTGGTGTGAGGATGTTGATTAGGTGTGCAATATGTACTTTGTCGAGATTTCGCAAAACTTCAAACTTAGCCACTGGAAAGGGGGAGTAAGAAGCGGGTAATATGCTGCCGAAAGCACTGGGAACACGGACTCCTCACGTTGCAAGCGAGAAAAATCTCTACCGAGCACAGCGGGAACTTTAACTCAGGTTAATTAATAATGATATGGAATTTTGACAATTCATTTCAGTATTGTGTCCAGCGAAGCGGGCAAAGCCTGCTAGTCAGAAATATATTGCATCATTTACGCTATTTTAAGTTCAGATAACATTTTCAATGCTTCGACAATGTAACGATAAAAAAACAGAAAAATTTCACGCCTAAAAAATCTAATTTCAAGTAAAAACTGCATTGCTGCTAACCCAAATACTCAACGTTCTACCGAAAATAATACTCCACTACATACCATAAACAGATAAACCACAGGCTCATTTAAAGATCCCTTATAAAGCATGCGATTCGGAAGCATTTCTTTTCCCTTATTTCCATGTTTTTATTAACTTCGATTTTTAACTAACTTCCCTACTGCAGACGATTTGAAGCATTCAGAATAGCTCAGAAACCGATGACAACACAATACTTCGAAGTTCAATTTACAAATTTTTGATTAGCTCTCTTTTAATTAATTAAAATATGAAAATAATAACCTCCCAATAGCTTTAAAAATAACCATAAAAATATTAGCTATAATTTAATTGTTGGCAAAAAAAAATTACGAGTTCATTTTCATTCGACGTAAAAATAAATAAATTCAGTTACACGTGAACGTTAAAAAATTGTAAAAAGTTAAATTATGCATCTCGCATAAATTGACGTTATTATCACCTTGAAAATTTTATACACATTGATAAAGTGCTAATATAGTTTTATAGCTATGATTCAACAGAAAATTTAAAAACATGGTATATAAAACGTTTTTTTATCTTATAATTATTTTTATCTAATCAAAATACACGTGCATGTGAGTCATGTTACTCTCATTTCAAGAAGAAAGTCAAATTTACATGCATCTAAAATACTATGAACATGCAATGTCAATATTGTACAAGAGATTATAGTTTTTAAAACGTTCCAAGACACTGGCACAAATGTGAGGCGGCCGGAGATGAACAAAAAAACCTTTGACACGCCGACGTGCCGAGAAATGAGTGTTTCTTGCTGGCACGTATGCGTGGCAGTCGGTTCGAAAGGGTTAAAAGATAAAAGAAATTTAAAAATATCTCAAAAAAATAAAAAATATTCTCTCCATTCCATTGTGAAAAATGTATTTAGAACATATAATATAAAATTACCTTTTAAAAATTTATTAAATTCCTTAGTGAAAATTACAAAAACCTTCGTCAACCAGTATGCACGTTTAATTTTATGCGTTAACAAAATGTTGTAAAGAAACTGAAAAAGAAATTCTTCAATGTAAATTTAAACCTTATTTTAATAAAATATAGATATTTAAGATATATAAATAATAAATCTATTATGAATATGTATTATCACTCATGTATTTAAAATGATTGAAAAATATCCCAGTAAAAAGTTTTAATATTCTTTATCTTCGTTTACAAAATTTACATAGACTTTCATTTTAAAGTAGATGTGTCTATTAATTTTCTTTCTCCAGCAAAGCTAACTTCAAAATAAACCTAATCCAAAAGAAATTTTGAAAAATATCTTTCTACATTTTTCAATTATTTTTCTTCCAAAAAACTGCACGCTTTCTATTTTTACTGAAGTTATTATATATACACCTGTTTATTTTAAAAAGGGTTTAAGAAGAGGAAAAACACTTTTTTATGAAAGGAGTAGAATTCCCGTTATATTATCTTGTTTAGTCTTAAAGTTAGCTGCATATGTCTTATAGTTTGGTCTTCTGATAGGAAATATTTTCTTCCAAAAAGGAATATTGTTTCTTTTTTCAGATTATAGTTTTAGGCTATGCTGAATCCTCTACATGATGTGTTGACTTTTAAAATGAATAAAAACATTGTGTATATTATATATATATGCATATTAAAAAAAAATCTTTTTAAAGAAGATACCATTTATTTTTCGATAAAAGAAAACTGAAAATTCATTGTTAAAAATGGAATTTTACGAAAAACATATGCCAAAAATTTTAATTAACATTTCTTATTTATTTATCATTAATTAATATAGGGGTTTGACAGAGCTACTAGAAATATATATAAGCTGGCAAAATAAGTGAAATAACAATTTAATTTTTATCGTAATTTAGGTTTTTAAAATTTCTATGAAATGTATTATTTTGTCGGAAGATAATTATGTTTAATAATGAATATTATATGATATCAAAGATTAACTGTGAAATAATTATTAATATATGATACAATATAATAAGAATAATAATAAATTTAATTGTCTTTACAAAATTAAAAAAAAAAAAAAATCAGAATTAAAGATGAATTTTTTAATTTGCATTGCATTACATATGAACTTATTTATAAATATTTTATCGGATTAATAATTTTTTTAATGCAAAGACTAAGGAATGAATTTTAACTTAAATAAAATGTGCAAATTCTAATGAAAAGATCTTTTCTCTAGATATATTTAGCATTGGAATATGCTGTAAATATGTAAATATTATCAGCATATACCGGACAATCCTTTGAGTCTTTTTTTTTTTTTTTTTTTTTTTTTTTTTTAGGATGGCTTACTAAACAAAGTCGCATTCATTAAGTCTATTCACATACTGATTTATAACTAAATACGATTTTTATTTTATTTTATTTTATTTTTTACACAGAGAGTTACATGATTCATAAAAAAAAAAAATCTATTTTAATTTCTTAAATTTAATGAACGTGAAAATTTTATAACTTATTCATATTATAAAAGTTAGCCACATTTCATCTCACCTTTGAAAAGTGATATATTTGCGTGACTTACGTTGTGCGGTGCGACAGCAGTTAAACTGGATTCTTTCGAGAATTTCGTCAAATAAAAAGCATTCATCGTCTAGAATCTGGAAGCTCTATTCAACATGGAAAAAAAAACTCGGATAAGAAGGAATAACTCGTTTGAGTATAAATGATATTTTATTCCAATTGTTTTAAATATTTATGTATGAATAAATATTAATGTTTTCTTTTCTATTACGAATCGACTTATGCCTGGATTTATTTCACAATGTTAATTATACAGTTTATTTAGTAATTTAAAATTCATCACATAACCGTTAGAACTATCCCTTTTATAATATGTCCTATAATAATTTAATAAATATGGCATAATAACTGAAAAAAAATACCGGTATTCAAATTTACGTTAGAATACCTTTTCTCGTTAAGTAAAAGATGCATGGTGACATAAACATTTATCTATTTCGTTTAAAAAATATTATCTTTATGATAGGACACAGAAAAAGTATTTTTAAACTCAATATATATGTATATTCGATTTTATCTTCAGAATATCGATAATCATATAAACGAGTAACTATATGCCATATAAGTATTAGTTTTAAGGATAATTTTGTCAATAGAAAGTTATGCATATAAATATTTTGTCGATTAAAGGACACTTAAAATTTTCAAATTCTTGCTTTAGTTCTGCAATACATACGAGGAATCAAGGAATTGCTTATTTTATAACGTAAATTTTCTTAAAGTAATAAAGTGTATCTCTGTATCTCTTCAAAATAAATAAATAAATAAATAATGAGTTAGATCTAAAAGAAAAAATTAACTGTCTGTCTCTATATAAAAATTTGAAAAGTTTGTAATACTTTATAATTGAAAAAAAAAATGGTCAAGTATTGATACAGAACATTAAATAACACACCTTTATTACAATAAACTACAAACAATAAAGTACTAGATTTCGAAGCGTTAATCACATTTTTAAGTTGAAAATTTGTATTAATTTAGTCATTCAAAATTAATGTTATATATATTTTTTAATGATAATACTGTAACTACAGAAATAAAAACAGTTATCACACACCGGCAAGAAAAGTGCCACAAGTCCAAAAATTACAATTTTGAATTCAATTTAATTTTGGATTACAATCGTATCATTGAAAGATGTGTAGAAAATGACCTAACGTGCACAAAAAAGCATTACACCTCTAACTTGAAATTTATATGGATATTTAATACTTAATAAGATGTTAAATAATATACTTATTTGTTTCTTTTCTTAATTGGAAATACTTTAAGACATTGTTTCATACCATCAAATTGTCGAGACACCTAAAGACATAGTTAAAAGTCGCTTAATAACTCTCTCGACGGATATAAATACGTAAATTAAGATTCATTTACTTCAATTCAGTCAAATTTTATTTTGGAATGGGAAGTTAATGATCTGAGACTGCAGTTTAAATTATTCTCTCATTAGGTTAATTTAATTCCTCTTGCACATTCATTACTACTACTCAAACTGCATATAGAGCATTTATAACTCCTTTCTTTTTTAGTTATTCATTCACAAAGTTTATATTATTTTTATGATAATTAGATGTAAATTTTACATTTTCAGAAAAACGGACTTTTATGAATATTTCTGTTGAACATCACTTATATTTTACTTTTAGTTACTGTTTATTCTTAATAATATTAGTTATATCTGTTTCTTATTTGTTATTTTAGAAGTTTTAAATATTTATTTATTCATTTATGGTTATTTAATAAGAGTGAATAAAAAGGTCATTCTCAACGTTTCAACTAAGTCAATTCAAATAACATAACGTAGTATACATACAAAAAATGGGTACATCATTAATTAATAAGAAATATTTAAAATTAAGTAATCAAAAGACAATTTTAAATTTTTTTCACATCTCGTATGTGTCCCGCTGCTACATGATTTTCTATACATTTATTTATTAAAATTTTAGAATTTTCCGAAAATTACATATCAGATGAAAGTCCTGTTTGTGTCAATTGAAATTTCTGAAATTCAGATGTGTCTCAGTTTAGAGCAATTGAGTGATAAAGATAGTCACTGGAAATCATGTACAGTGCGGCCACATATCCAAAAACTAGCAGTGAGGACGCGTCCAAAATGTTGGAGGGATGCCAGCTTGACCGACAGTTTGAAATTTGGAAAACATACAATAATTCCACGCTCTATGTTATTGCTCATTTTCTCTGATTCAGATGACTGTCACCCCTATTTTAGCATTGGACTCGTTGAGTTAGCGCTTGCGCAGATGCTTCCATTGTTTCATGAAACGTGGTCGAAGAATATATGTTTTGTCATGTCTCTCACGATACATTTTTACTTCATTAAGTGTAAATTATTTTTCTTAAACTAAAATATTTTGCATTATTTAAAAGCAACATATACATATGTATAGGCACACTAAAACTCAGATTAAAATAAATTAATATTTAGTATATAGAAATGGACAAGAGAACTCTTTAAAGTCCAACCACTACGACCTTTACCGGGATTCAAACCAATTACATATCAGCTGAATGCCAGTACGCTAACTATTTGACCAACAGATAGGCTTAATTTACAAAACAAAATTGTATATTGTTTTATAATAATATTGTTTTATCAAAAAATATAAAATATTGTTTTATCATAATTTATTTTAATACATTTTTACGCTATTTGTGTACTCTTCATTTATTCCCTATGGATGTATTCTGTTAAACAGCATTGCATTTCAATATTAATAAATGAGGAAAATCAGAAATTACCTAATAAATTGAAAATTTTAAAACAACAACTATTTATAAAACTAACAAAACTCTAAATTCAAATATTCCAAGGTAAAAATCACCTAGTGAAAATCTTACCTATCTTAAAATTACCTATCAATTAATACCAAGCCAAATAACCACGTGCATAAGGGCCAGAAGTGGACCAGAAGTGGAATGCATTTTAATAAATTGAAACTGTAAATATGTTATAACTTTTTTGCATAGTTTATTTGAAAAGACACAAATAGATTCATCTGCACAGGCAAACCATCTGTTTTCTATATCATACCAATATATAACTTTATATATTATAATCATTATGGAAATATGTAATAACAGACGACAAATAAATTTATTTATAGGAATTTCTTTTAAATAATATAATTTGCCATCTGTAAAGTTAAGTTGTAAAGTGATACTTAAATATAAAAAAAATACTGTTACTCACAAATTTTTTTTTTAATATATCATTGTAATTTTTAATTTAATAAATACGTAAAAAAAAAAAAAAAAAAAAAACTCGAAAATCATTTTATATAATATTATTAGATAATAAACACGAGCTAATTAGAAACAAACATGTCGTGAGAGTAACGAATTTGATTCTATATATATATATATACATATATATATATATATATTAATTATTAGACGATTTATAAAATGCAAACTTGGTTATATTTTAATAAATACTACTGGATTTCTACTCAATTAAATAGATTTTGCATATTAAATTAATAATCCGTCTTGATTTATGTGTATATTGTCTTTGTTTCATGACGTTATCTTAAAAAAATAATAATAATAATTCCGTATTAAATTTAATAATTCCATTTGTATCATATTAAAACTGAAAGTGATTGATTAAACTAAATTAAATTAACTAGACGAAGAAGAAAGAAATTAAAAAGAATCTATTCAGAAATTTTGTAAAATGAAATGTTGCAAAAAGAAATTTATTCTTCTGGAAGTCAAATTCAATTAGCTTAAAAATTTTCTTCTATTATTGAATTTGTAGAAATATTAAATTTTTACTAAAACATATTTCATACTTTATAAACTTAAAATTAATACAAAAAATTATACAATTTCGTAAGAGTTTTACTCAAAAATTATAAAGCACGATTCAATATAAATTTAATGTGATTTTTCAAGAATTGTTTTAGACAAAATATAAAATAAATGAATATAACAAAATAAATAACTGGGAAATAGTTTTCAAAACTTAAAGGAATGTGTCGCTTGGAAAAGCACATAAAATCCTTATGACGATTTAATTTTGTGAAGAAGAATTTTTATTTAACCATGTTGTGAAAATTTGCCTTTAGTTTCTAGAATTCACTAAATACATTAATAAATAAATAAAATAAAATATATTCTCAAATCGATGTAGTTAAATCCTCGGTTTCATATCAAGATTTCTTTAAATAAAAGAAAAAAGAATTTGATGTACAGCGTTTCTTACTATTATCGAAGAAAGTTATTTTCTTTCTAATTTCAGAATTTAGTAAAAATGTTCCTTTTTTTTTTTTTTTTTTTTTTTTTTTTAACCTGAATCCCAGTAATAATTGTGCATCTTATCCGCCATTTTTAAAATAGCTTTTGTAATATAATTTTCTTAACATTCTGAAAAATATTAAGATTATTAATAGCCAATAAACAAAAGAAAAAAACTTTTTTGTTTTTCCTATTCTCAGCGATAGGATTTTTAAATATCTGCATTGTCAACGATGTATGCAGAAACATTTGATGCATAACAATATGTTTTAGGGCACTGAAGCTTACAGGTGTGTGTGCGTAAATAAATGTTTGTGCCGTTGTAAGTAAGTTTGTAATTGTCTATGAAAGCAAGTTTGTTTATTGGAATAACTAAATATGATTCTCTCTTTTTATGTATGTATATATATATATATATTTAAAAATGACCTGTAATAATTTTTTTAGTAAAGCACTTTTAAATACTTAAGTGACTTGTTACAATTATAGAAAATGATTTATAAGCGCGATCTGCAATTTACTAATTCCGCATTTGATGCAAAATTAAGTCCGGGATATTCTTCAACAACCCATATATCCATCAAAGAATATTCCCCAGTAGAAATTAAATGCTTGTAGAGCGACAACTCCTGTTGTCGTCAAGTCGAAATACAAAACAGGAATTCACTTTTTGACGATGTATAGTAGCTAAGTTAGGCATGGACTTCTATATTTTAACCTCCTCTTAATATCGTTTTTATCCGAGAGCTTGCATATTCCGTCTAAAAATCCTAAATAAGATTTACTTTAGGGGAAGCTAACTCTTCCTTCAATTCGGATACAGTTAAAATTTCAATTCGTCTACAAATCAATATTATTTGTCATCTGCTACGTTTGAAAAATTTCTTTCTTTGAAACCGAATTTTTCCATTTATTTAATAAAATATGATTTTTTATTTTATTTATTTATTTTTTCCTTAAGAAAATTTTTATATCGCTATGAATGTACGAGCTATTCTTAAAACAAGTGAATATATATAATTAAAAAAGGCGTCATATTCATGTATGTAAACCACAATCACAAACGCATTTAAAGCGTCATTTCTAAAGAATATTTAGAAATGAAGCTGTAATGATATAATATTCTTTAGAGCGTTTATAAAGAATATTTTTTTTAGTTAGTAATAGCTGTTCTCTTTGCCTCTAGGAAATAACTTTCGCCAAAATATATTATGTGCAGCATGGTCTTCCACACCTCAAGTTTCAGGATAAATTATAAAAAAAATTTCCCGCCTATTTTGCAAATTGAAAAAAAAAAAAAAAAAAAAAAAAAAAAAAAAAAATCAAAGTGTCCGATAATTTATATCAAGTTATATTGTACTATTAAAACGAAAAATTCATTCCCGTAAAGAAATTACAATCGTTAAATTGAAGTATTAATAACAAAATTTACCTTTTTAATTCATATTTATGTCTTAGACCATTTATAACTTCTTTCGAAGCAAGAAAAATATAAGATATCATTTGCTACACAGTGCTATCAAACAAAACTAAATTTGAAACTCAAGCTTAAATGATTAAAAAATAAAATAAAATAAAATAAAAACTCCTTGCTCCAGGAAATTCTCTAAATTATTTCGTAAAACAATGGATAATAATTCATTATTTTGTGCAAAATTGCAGAGTTATATAACCTTTGCCGTTTTTCTTGAAATTAATAATTTATGTACGATCTTAAAAAAAGAAACTGATTTTTAGTGCTTATAAAACAGAAATATAGAGAGTTTTATCTGTTATCAAAAGGGAGGAAGTGTATTCATAATTAAAAATAAAAGAAATGAAATAATTAAAATTTGGAAAGAAAATATTACGAATATGAAACATTTTCTAATTCCAGTAACAAGTAGAGATAGAAATGATATGTTGAGAACATAATATATTTTTTGAAGAAATTACATAAAAAGAGAAAAAAAAAACCATTCTTATCTTTTCATTTTCCTACGAAATTGAATAAATTTTAAAGTTTTATTACTTTCTGCAGCAAACTCTGTGTGGTTTAAATTTCTTTTGAAACCCAATTACTGAAATTTACTTTTTCAAATTTACTAAAAGTAAATTTTTTCAAAAAAAAAAAAAAAAAAACATTTTTTCAGAAAACTTAAATGATTGAATTTATCTAGAATTAAATTATTAGATAAAAAAAATTCGTAAGAAAATTAGAATAATTTGCCATAAATTTTATTAATTTCTACAATTCGATAAACATATTTCTATTACACTGTTGCATTAAATTAATAAGGTAAAATTCTAATTTATTATCTAATTATATATTAAAACTACTGATATGTATATTATATTTATCTAACAAAAAAAGCATATTCTATTTTAACCCTTTCGGCCCTGAATTATGAATTGAGCAGATAAAAAAAAAAAAAAAAAAATCAATGTATATTTAAATACATTTTATGTAAGTATCTTAATTATGAAATATTATCGCATTCTGCCAATTACGAAATTAATTAAAAAATGTTTTAATAGTAGGACACTAAGTTACAATTAATCAAATAGAGAAAAAATATTTTGTGCACAGTTTAGAATTATTTTGAATGAAATAATTCGAAACAATTTCTTTGTGCGTGAAAACTGTACATTTCTCCCAAAATGAAGTAATTTTAGTAGGAAAGATGCATTTGTAGAGCGTAGTAGGAAAGATGTATTTACCTATTGGCTGGAAATGCTTGACGCATCCATTATCTTCTCTCTGGGGATGTCCTACCGTCTATTGAGCAAAAATGGTAGCTTACTGCTATTCTTCTATGTATTATTAGTAGTACACTGGATTTTGAGGTTAAAATTGTCGACAATAAGGAATTTTAAGTATTGTAAAGA
Source organism: Salticus scenicus (assembly GCA_963930645.1). Classification (NCBI taxonomy): domain Eukaryota; kingdom Metazoa; phylum Arthropoda; class Arachnida; order Araneae; family Salticidae; genus Salticus; species Salticus scenicus. Next base: position 61,078,713 of record OZ005650.1, on the reverse strand, counting down.
TGTGTTCTAATGCTAGGACGTTAGGGATGAAAGGGTTAATAAAAAAAAAGGCTGTGTTATTGAATGTAACGTACTTCAAATCAGATTTACTCTGAAAGTATTAGTTATTCGATGATAACCCAGGTAAATATGGTTAAAACAAAAGTTTAAGCAAAATAAAAATTATTCTATGCAGATTTATATATATACATATACATAAAAGTAATCGTTGAGATAAAGAACAATTTTTTTTTTTTTTTTTTTTTTTTTTTTTTAAGTGAAAGTATTATAAGAATGAAATAGGTTAATAATGCTTTGGCATACATCGACATAGACCTCTATTTGCTCAGCCGCTATTACACTTACAGTTTTGTTATTTTTTAGTTAGAAACGTTAATTAATTCTGTTTGAAAACTGAGATTTTTATAATTTAACAATGTAGCACTTCAAAAAATTTAATGTGAATTTTGTGTTTCTTGGTTTTACTTTCCTCATTTTCTGGAGCAAATATGATCTAAGCTTACTATACCTGTACTTAATATAATAAGAGTTTTTATTTCAAATGTTCATATAATGAAACTTTTCATGAATTTACGATTTTGTTTTTTAAATAATTTAACCTTTTATAGAGTAGTAAAGTTTTCCATGCTTCTAAGCTTCCGTCACAAAATTTGCAAAGATGTGTTACTAGAAAATGCATCTAAAAGTTACAAATTAGAACAGAGTTAATTACTTACATCGTGCTTTTCGTTTATGCATTCTTTTACATTCATTGTGGTTTGATTTTAAACGTCAATTATTAAATTAGAGTTAGTATAAGCAAATCAGATCATGGCAAAGTTACTTTGGAAAAAAGAAAAGTTTATTGTGTGTAATTTTGGTTCAGATCGAATTGTGACAGTTTAAACTTAAACATGTATAGGTTTTTTTTTTTTTTTTAATTTTGCAGTGCAATTAAATGCTTCTACAGTGTAAGAACCACTAAGATTCTTTTCCTTACATTTTCTAACAAATGTAATGCCTAAGTCTTTTTAAATCTCCCACGAAATCTAAAAAATGAGCAAGATGTTAGATTTGATTGAATATTAATAGAAAAAACTGAAAAGCAAAAAAATAGGGTATTTGGGGCAAGTGAAACAACTCTACTTACACTTTCCCTACTAACAAAATTTGTGATTAAGTGTATTCACGGATGATGAACAAAAACTTAAAATATAGAAGAAAAAATCTGTTATATTCAAAAACTACATATAAAACTTAGTACGTTTACCAAAAACTTTAAAGTTTACTTTATAAGAACAGCGAGGGAAAATTTCCGAAGTTTGACATTTCCACTTTGTTGGAGAGTGGAAATATAAGCAACTAGTTAGTTGTAGGGCGACTAAGGCGCCCGTTGAAAAATGATCATTTCATTTTATTTATTTCTCACTTTTCAAATAATTCATTTGCTAGCAAGCCCGTGCGAAAATTTCGCACTTTATTTATCTCTTCGTTATCTTTAAAATTTAAAATTATTATTATTATTTTATAGACGTCATCTATTTTATACGCATGAGCAAATTTAATATTTTATTTATTTATATTTTATTTATTCATTTTTTTTTTTTTTTTTTTTCATGTGAAAACATATTTCATTTTATTCTTAAAAAAAAAAAAAAAAAAAAAAAATCGACACAATTAAAAATTTAAATGTCTATAACAAACTTTCAAATAACTTATAAAATCCTTTTTAACTACTAGCTATTAATTTTTCAGACCTAAGTAATTTTCTCTACGCCGTTCTTCAGGAGGAAACCTCGTTGTTTACATTGCCGGGGAAATCTTGAGGTCGTCGTTTCTTTTCACTTCGTTTTTTTGCAGGAGTTGTTGCCAGACTGTAGGAAGGAGGTAGTGTTCTCGGCCGTTCACAGCATTGTTATTGGTTATTATTTCAAGGGCCTCCCGTTTTAGTGCATAATTATGGTTATTGTAAGGGGCTATTTTGTTGATGTTAATTGAGTTAATATTTATAGGGTTATTGTTGTGGGTGGTGTAGAAAGCTGTAGATGATTTTCCAAATTTTAGATCGGCGCTGTGTTCTTTTTCGCGTACTGAAATTTTACGTTTTGTCATTCCGATATAACAGGCTTTATTTCCGTTGGTGTGCTCAAAGTCTATTTTATAAATGCCAGAGGTAGAATTTTGTTGAATGATGTCTTTTTCATTACGGATGTGTTGGAAGATGTTTTTATTGGGTTTTATTGGGATGTTTATGTTTACATTTTTGGCTTCGTTTTTTATTTTAAGGCTGGCGCCGTTACAAAAGGGGATAGCTGTAGTGAAATTTGGTTTAGATTTTTGGGCACTGGGGGATTTTTACGGCTTCTCCCTCCCCCCTCCTCCCCCCTCCCCCCTTTTAAATAAACTCATAAGTCAAACCAACTATCTCATTAAAACTGGCCAATGGCCCGACAATAACCAACCAATATTTAATAATCACGCATCTACTATCCCTCGACTTTTTGCTAAATATAAAGATCACAAAAACCTTCCATCACTCCGTCCCATTGTAAATAAATCCGGAGGTCCCACTTACTCCCTTGAAAAATACATGAAAAATATATATCTTTCACATCTTCCTCCCTCCACCCTCTCAATAAACTCAAATGAAATGTTCCTCGAAAAACTCCGTAATGTTAATCTAAATTACACAGATAAATTAGTTAGCTTTGACGTCAAAGATTTATATCCATCCATTAATATTTCCGAAATCACCCAAATAATCAACGACAAATTAATCGACACCTATGGAGACAATAAAACAAGTGAAACGCTAATCCGTGCCAACAACCTCCTTTTAAATTAATCATATTTTAGTTTCAACCAAAACATCTACCGCCAAACTCAAGGGGTCCCTATGGGATCCCCCATTTCCAGAATTATCGCCGAATTAAAACTCCGCCTCTTCGAAAATTCTGCCAACGACATTATTAACAAATGCATACTCTGGACACGATACGTCGATGACATTTTTGCCATAATCCCTAACTCTGAGAACCCTGACAACATTTTAACCGACCTTAACAACCTTGACAACAATATTAAGTTCACCATAGAAAAAGAAACCAACAACAATCTAAATTTTCTAGATATAAAAATTATAAAATATCCTAATAATTCTTTTGACACTACTATATACCGAAAACCTACTGCTAACACCGAAATCATAAATAAAAACTGTAATACCCCTCTCTCATACAAATTATCAGCCCTTCGTTCTTATATTAACCGCGCTATCCTCGTATGCTCTAACAAAAACTTACTTAAAACCGAACTTAACTACATTAAAAAAATTGCCTTAAAAGTCAATTACTCTAAAAACTTAGTGAATAAGTTATATAAAAAACGCTTAAAATCCTTGAAAAAAATCAACAGTGCCCGAAAATCTAAACCCAATTTCACTACAGCTATCCCCTTTTGTAACGGCGCCAGCCTTAAAATAAAAAACGAAGCCAAAAATGTAAACATAAGCATCCCAATAAAACCCAATAAAGACATCTTCCAGCACATCCGTAATGAAAAAGACATCATTCAACAAAATTCTACCTCTGGCATTTATAAAATAGACTTTGAGCACACCAACGGAAATAAAGCCTGTTATATCGGAATGACAAAACGTAAAATTTCAGAACGCGAAAAAGAACACCGCGCCGATCTAAAATTTGGAAAATCATCTACAGCTTTCTCCACCACCCACAACAATAACCCTATAAATATTAACTCAAATAACATCAACAAAATAGCCCCTTACAATAACCATAATTATGCACTCAAACGGGAGGCCCTTGAAATAACTAATGACAACGCTGTGAACGACCGAGAGCACTATCTCCTTCCTACAGTCTGGCAACAACTCCTGCAAAAAAAACGAAATGAAGCGAAACGACGACCTCAAGATTTCCCCGGCAATGTAAACAACGAGGTTTCTTCCTGAAGAACGGCGTAGAGAAAATTACTTAGCTCTCAAAATGGACACGGAGTGTCCGAAATTAATAGCTAGTAGTTAAAAAGGATTTTATAAGGTATTTGAAAGTTTGTTATAGTCAATTATCCTTTTCTTTAAAAATAAGTTTAAATTAAATGTCTATTTTCAAGCTATGTCTATTTTCATATTTTAATTAATTTTAAAAAATCTAATCAGAAATTCGTTACAAATAAGGTACCAAATGAAAGGGGCGATTTTTTTTTATCCATCGGATTAAACAGGATATCGATCGGACAATTAGATTTTTTTAATTAACTAAAGTATGAAAATTAGGTGGCAACATGCGTTCACACACAGACAGAGTCCAAGGAAATCTCTTAACGTTTTTAAGCATGACAGAGTCAGTCAGTGATGAGCGTAAGTATATATGCTGATTTTTCAAACTTCTAAAATTATAACTGTTTCAAGTTTTTTGGTTTCCTAAGGTTAAATACACTGTGAACGTAAACGTTTAAAATTCAGTTTAAAAAGTATCTTATACGGTTGGTAACATTTTAAGCGGAAAAAAAGTCTTACTTTTTAAAACACTTTTTTGCATATGAAATTAAGACATTGGAAAATTTTTTTAATATCGCCATGTTAAACTCGAATACACCTTCATTTTTAAGGCTTTTCAATAAATACATAAATATATGTGTCGTGCGATTCTTTTTTTCTGTTAAAAATAAATTTTAGAATTTTCTACAGCATAAATAAAACATTAATAATTATATATATATATATATATATATATATTACCTGGCGCTGGATTCAAACCCATACTGCACTTGGAATGGAAAGCTGGCACCGATGTCAATTACCATTTCATTCACACCACCACGGAACACAGCAAAACCTGTTTGTATGATAACCTATGTTACAATTTTATGTTTTAAGAGGACATTGCACTGATGAAAATTTCATATACGAGAAAAAGTTTATATTTAATATTTATACATGAACTATATCAGGTTTCTCCAATAATACGCACACACACACACATATATATATAGGCAACAATTCTTATGGGTTTGATATATTTTTTACTGATTTAAAAACTTCAAATTGTGTTTTCTCTGTTTGCATTTTTTCATAAATTTGCGATTTTCAAAATGCTAAAAATTCTAGAGATAATTCATAAATCTGTACTGATAAGTATAAAGGATTTAAGTCCAAATTCTTGATTTTTCAGGAGACGAAAAATAAAGTTAAACTAACAAAAAACAAAGCAGAAGAATCGATTAGGAAAAAGGGATTTCGTTGACTTACACCCTTTATACCATTCACTGGTTGTCAACCTTCGTTTAATAACGGGAAAAAATTGAATTAAATATTTTATACCATGCAGGAATGGTAAATTTCTGACTTGAATTTTTTTTACTAATGGATTTTCTCAAAGAATAAATGACATAGACTTAAATCCTTTATACCAATCGATTGAGAATTTTTTTTCTGAGTCTGACTATGTACTTAACTCAAAATCGACATTTTTGGACTTAAATCCTTTATACTTATCAGTACAGAAATAACATAATAAATTTTGAATCTTTAAAGAAGTCGACTTAGAATAAGGGATGGATTTTGAAATTCATTAATTAGTTTTTGAGAAAAAAAACAAATGTAAAAGTGCATGTTTACGTGAAATATTTGAAGAAAAAAAAAAAACTTCTTATATTTTTATTTTTAATATTTTTTCTTTAAAGACACTGCAACATATATCCCCAATGCCTTAAATAGGATATATTAAATATCTAAAAAAAAAAAAAAAAAAAATATATATATATATATATATATATATATATATATTTTCTTACATATCTGTAGAAGCTTTAGCATTTTCAAGATCACAATTTTATGAAAAAGAATGCAAATTGAGTAAACGCAGTTTACAGACTTCAAATATGTAAAAAATATATAAAAATCCATTAAAAAAAAGTCATATATATCTTATTGAATAAACCTAACAGAATTCAATTCCTAAATATTAAATGGAAATATAGATTTTATATAAAACCTTCACTTGTGCCGAGTCAAAGGTGCCAAGTCCTCTTAATCCGTTATTTTTGCTATAAATCAACTGATAATATAGTATCTGAAAGTTAATATGTATATTAATATCTTAAATTTCGTATCTATAGAGGTTTAGAATTTTAAAAAAATGCCTAAAAATATGTGAAAATCGAAGCCCTCGGTGTTTGGACAATACGATTTTCAAAAAAAATATCATAAATAAAATAATGTACTGAAAAATTTCAATTTTCATTTTTTTTTTCAATAAAACGGATTTAACTCTTTTAATATTTTCATTATAATTTCAATTTTAGAAAATAATTTTTTCCGCTTTAACCCTTTCAGGGGCGGTGGCTAGAGGGTCTATCCACCTACTTTAGAAATTTTTCTCTAGGTGTGCAGTGGCTACTTTTTCTATCCACTTTTATGAAAAGTTAATGTAAACTTCTAGAATTGAAATAGAGATGGCAGCACTACAGTAACTTTAAGCAGGATGTGCCTGTGACTTTTTTAAATGGACAAGTTGCGAGAAAAAATTTTGAAGTTTCTTTTATATATTTTTATGAAAAATAATTTTTTATTCAAAAGTATTTGGTAGTGTAAATATACTGTAATGCACTTTTTAAATACAACAGGTTTATATATTATCTTAGATAATTAATTTTAGTTTGATTTTTAGGAGCATCTTTTAGGTGGATAGACGCTCTAGCCGCCGCGCACATATGTCAGGGGAGATACCATAAGACAGGCTCTGCTGGGGAAAAGAATCTCAATTTCTTTTCTTTTTAGATAAACAAAGAGGGTCTTTTGGGGTTAGTGAACTGTGATAAATATAAACAGTAAGGGATAGCAGAATGTAAATACAGATGTAAGCAAGCGTGGGAGGGTTCTTACAAAAAAAAGCGATTCAGTATTTCTGTTTACAGTATAGAGAGAGGCTGCTTTTTTCTATTGCTCTTATATCGTGATTTTTAAAAATGAATTTTTATTTCCATAGCTTTTAAATTTAGTTAATTTCTGTAAATAATCTTAAATAATAAATATAATATAATAAAACATTAAAAAGGGATAAAGAAGCATTATAATTTAAGTAATAATTAATTATTGTTACATTGTATTATTATAATTACATTTTCAAGGCATAGTTTCAATTTTTATTCCTTTAATATATAAATATTTATTTCCATACGAAAATTAAGGTACATGACGTATGTGCGCAGTGGCTAGAACGTCTAGCCACCCCCCACAAAAAAATCCCCACATGCTGAATTTTTTTCTTCATCAAATATCGGGATGTTTACTTTATGATATATATATATAATATTTAAAAGGAAATTCAATCATTTTTACTTAGTGCCCCTGAAAGGGTTAAAACTTCTTAAAATATTATTATATTAAAATGTTATCTCAATATAACGGTCAGTAGAATGCTCCATCACACACCTGAAGAATATGATTCAATACAAAATATCTTATTTTAAGATATTTTAAAATTTAAAAGTTTCGTCTAGAATGTCTTATTTTAAGACATATCACTATAATAATATATTTCATATTAGTTCTTTGCACCACTAATTTATTAAAATACAAGAAGTGTCTTAAATTAAAATATCTATTCTGTTTAAGCTCTATATTAAGATATTTACGTGTCTAAAATGATTTTTCAGTTTTTTTTTTTTTGGAGGGGGGGGGGGGGGGGTTCTTCGTACTTTAAGACTGCTATGTTTGTACAGCTGTACACGTAAACGTAAGGGTGGTTACAATTAAAGTTGCAAATTCAAAGTGTTCAAACTTTAAGGCTATCAGTAAGAATGTCTTGATATTTTACTACAGCAGTCCTGAGGCAATGGAATTATGTTTGGCGAAGGGAAAAAAAAAAAAAAGTTCCAAAATATGCCAATGGATAGCGCTGTTCGGGTATCACATTGCTAATGTGAAGGCATACAAATTACTAAGACGTGACATGCGCAACTCAGAAACATTCTAACTTTTGAGATACCTGAGAAGAATGTTACTTTCAGCCGTTTTTTATACTTTTATATCACCATTTTGCATTTCTGCAACATTCTAAAATATCAAAGTTATTTCTAAAGCAAGCTTTGAAAGCTGACTTTATTGACTGTTATGCAATGCAACATTGAATTTAACACAAAATGTTCATAAAATTTCTGGTGATATTATGGAATGTTTTCCAACCACAGTTTAATTTATGAAAAAAAAAAAAAAAACATTTAGATGTAAACTTTCAAAATGTAAACAATTTACATAGATGTTGTTTGTGTGTCAGCTTTCGAGATCACAAAATTAAGAGATTTTTTAAAACTTCCATCTGTACTGAAAACTTAAATATTTAGATTTTTCTTTTCTTTTTTTTTTTTTTTTTCATTTTGCACGATGTTTCAGACTTTTTTGTTGATAAATGTTTTTAATTTTTTTTTATGCATCAGATAATGTATTGAATCATATGGGTAAATATTTTTGAAATCTGAGATCTTGAGATATAAAAGGTTACTGTAAAAAAATTACCTCACACCAATAAAATATAGATATTAACGATAAATAACTAATAAATCTGTTATGAGTATATATGATCAGTGATTTATTTAAAAGGATTGTAAAACATCTCAGTAAAAAGTTTTAATATTCTTTATCTTCGTTTACAAAATTTACGGAGACTTTCATTTTAAAGAAGATATGTCTATTAATTTTCTTTCCCCAGCAACGCGAACTTTCAAAATAAATTTAATCCAAAAGAAATATTGAAAATTCTCTTTCTAAATTTTTTCAATTACTTTTTTTCCAAAAAACTGCAGACTTTCTACTCTTTCGCTAAAGTTATTATATATATACGCATGTTATTTTAAGAGGAGTTTAAGGAGAAGAAAAACTGTTTTTATGAAAAGAGCGAAATTTTCGTTATATTAGCCTGTTTTGTTATACCTTTAAAGCATACGTATGTCTCAAAGTTTTGTTTTCTGATAGGAAATATTTTCTTGCAAAAAGAAATATTGTTTCTTTTATCTGATTATAGTTTTAGACTATGCTGAAAACTCTCCATGGTGTATTGACTTTTAAAATGAATTAAAGCATTGTGTGTATTATAAAAGAAAAATTTCTTTTTAAAGAAAATATCATTTATATTTCGAAAAAGGAAAACTCAAAATTCTTTGTTAAAAATAAAATTTAACGAAAATGTTATGCCCAAAATATTAATTAAAACTTATCTATCAGCAAATAATTTAAGGATTTTAAATAGCTATTACAAATATAAGTTGGCAAAATAAGTGAATTAGAGATATTCAAAATAATTCTTACCGAAATTTATGTTATCTATGTTTATATGATATGTATGTTATTATTTCTGCCCGGAATCAGTTATGATTAATAATGAATATTTATGTTAAAAATGATTAATAATGAATATTTATGTTAAAAATGATTAATAATGAATATTAATAATAACAAATATTTATATAAGGAATATGATAGAATATAATAAAGAAAATATATAATAAATTTAACTATATTTCCAAATTATTTTTTTTTTAATAAGTTTTTTTTTTTTTTTTTTTTTTTTTCAATTATAATTAAAATGGCTTTAACTTTTGTTTTAGTTTTTAGTACCTTACTTATAAGCATAATATCAGCGTGTTGTAGGTGGAAAAGACGCCGTCAAAGCAGCGAGAACTCAGATTAAAATTTGAGCTTTTAATTTGAGTTTTTTAAAATTTTATTGTAATTTTAGATCAAAGATCGTAATAAAAATATTGATTGCAATTTTTAATATAGAATATCGTAATAAATTAATAAATATAAATAAAAAAATAACGTCTTAATTGTTTAAAACTGTGCTACAGTAAATATTTTCAGGAATATTGTCATCGTGCTTCCTCATACTTGAGAATAAAGAAATTTTCAGGTTTCGCGTTTTAAATAACAGGAAGATTTTACAGATATGTATTTCTATACAAGTGCATTTTGTAAAATAAATAGAAAACAATTAAAGAAACAATTAACTAAATAAAAGATAATTATATTAAAAACACTTTAAACACACGTAAAATTAAATTTTATTTAAAAGAAGTTAAAAAAAAAATTATCCGAAGCTTTTCGGTTCAATAGTAAAGCATCATCAGGGAATTTTATTATTCGTTTCCAATAAGCAGTTTTTAAATATTTTTTCTTTTCGCAGTCAACAGTTTAGTCTTTTAATAACGTGAATATCAGCAAAGTCAATTTGAAGTCCAGTAAAGGTTGGATCAAGGAGCTAAGAAAATTTAGAGAAGCTAGAACTATTAAAATATCACATGAGGCTATTGTAGGAGAAAAACCACCATGAATTAGCAGAAATAAACTATTATCTATTTTATAATATTGTGCCAAATTATTGGAAAAATTGTAGCATATCTTTGGAATTTATTGTACTTTTGCATTTAATTATATTAATAGCTTCGGAAATGTAAAGTTCTTGGATAGTAGATGGTGCTGGGATAATTTTGGCTTTATCCCATAGAGGGTTTGCGTTGGCATAAATGAAGTCGACTAGAGTAGAACTATTTCCTTCTTTGATATTTCGTATATGTTCTTGTATTCTTTTATTTAAAGTCCTCTTAGTCTGTCCTATATAATATAAAAGTTCTTTATTGTTTTCAATGGGAATTTTATAGACTCCTCCAGTGGGTCCATTTAAGTCGCGGTCATGAAGGGTTAATTGTTTAATAGTTATAGGAGATAAATAAATTAAATTTACGTTGTATATAATGTTTAAAGCTATAGAATTCTTTACAGAAAGGGGGATTATTAGTATAACAAAATTTTAGAGTGGAATCTAGAGTGTGATTAATAGGTTTAAATCGCATGCTAATTAAACCTATTAATCCCACTGTAGATTCAACTCTAAAATTTCGTTATACAGTCTCCCTTTCTGTAAAGAATTCTATAGCTTTAAACATTATATACAACGTAAATTTAATTTATTTATCCCATTCAGTTCTCTTATAACTATTAAACAATTAACCCTTCATGACCGCGACTTAAATGGACCCACTGGAGGAGTCTATCAAATTCCCATCAAAAGCAATAAAGAACTTTTCTATTATATTGGACAGACTAAGAGGACTTTAAATAAAAGAATACAAGAACATATACGAAATATCAAAGAATGAAATAGATCTACTCTAGTCGACTTCATTTATGGCAACGCAAACGCTAACCCTATATGGGATAAAGCCAAAATTATTACAGCACCATCTACTATTCAAGAACTTTACATTTCCGAAGCTATTAATATAATTAAATGCAAAAATACAATAAATTCCGAAGATGCTGCAATTTTGCCAATAATTTGGCACAATATTATAAAATAAATAATAGTTTATTTCTGCTAATTTATGATGGTTTTTCTCCTGCAATAGCCTCGTGCGATATTTTAATAGTTCTAGCTTCTCTTAATTTTCTTAGCTCCTTGATCCAACCTTTACCGGACTTCAAATTGACTTTGCTGATATTCACGTTATTCAAAGACTTAACTGTTGACTGTGAAAAGAAAAAATATTTAAAAACTGCTTATTGGAAAAGAATAATAAAAATCCTTGATGATACTTTACTATTAAAGCAAAAAGCTTCGAATAATTTTTTTTAACATCTTTTAAATAAAATTTAATTTTACGTGTGTTTAAAGTGTTTTTAATATAATTAACAAAAGACACGTGTTCAATTTAACTCTTTTTTTTTTTTTTTTTTCTTCAGAGATTATTTATAAATAAAAGATAGTTATCATTGTATATAAGTATCTTTGTGTTCAGCAATTGATTCATGTAATATATGACATTCAAAATAATATTCTAAATAACATTAAAAAATTCGATGAATTACTCCAATATTTATAAATATATTTGGTTCACTTAAGTGAAAGTGAAATTAATAGTAATAATAATGGTGCTAATGTGTTTCGGAACTTAACAATTCAATTTATATTCTTTAGAAGGTTTTGAGCAATAAATATAGCTTAATAGCGTTTAAAGCTTGCACGGGTTATTAATGATTTACATTTTTAAATATTTACTTAAGGGGAGTATAGCACTTTGAAAATCCTTACAGGTAAGTCTTCTTATGTCTCAGTTTTGCTGCTTCATTTCTTTCGAGCAACTTGATGAATTTCAATAACTTTTTGAGAGGGGAGATTTATTCAGTAAAAGTCACTTAACAATATCAGCTAGTTATTTCTATTCTAATCTCAAATCCCAAAATATGAGCGGGAAATAGCCTGTGAAGTGTCGTTATGTATTGAATGCAAATTACGGACATGTTTTCTTGAAAATAGCTTGATATGTAATATTGATTTTTTTTTTTTTATGAATTACTTTAAAGAATGGATGTTTTGTTCTAATTATATATCCCCAGTATGGTTACCGTTTACTTTATTTATTTATTTATTTATTTATATTTTTTTCATTCTTCCAAATTTTATTATTTAAAATTTTGAAAATAAAAAAAAACTGTTGCATTATATTCTTTCCAGCACTTTTATCCACAGGAAAAAAAAAAATGCTAAATTGGTTTCATAGTTTAATTAAAAACTTGTCCTAAGTTCTAAAAAACATATTTTACAAGAGAACCAAAAAGCAATTTTCCGTACTAAGTTTCGTTGATTACTTTCGTTGATTTATTCATCAGAAAATAATTTTACATACATCAAATTAACCAGTCTAAAGATTTCTTATAGCTAATATATGTATATGATATATGACGAATTTAATGCTATACTACTTTAAATGAAATTTAAATTAATAAAAACGAAGTTGTTCACTTTTATAACTAAAAAGGTTTGATACTAGGAAAAAAAAATGCTTATATAAATAGTACTAAAATATATTTATAATGTTACATCTTCTAGGTACACTTTTTACTTCCATTACCTGACTACCTTAGGTAATGGAAGTATTGTATTCGGTCCAAAAATTCGATTTCTAGATTTAACCTGATTTATGTTTTAAGGTCTCCTGAGTCCAAAAAAAAGTGTTTTTTGGTAATTGGTCAGTGTGTGTGTGTGTGTGTGTGTGCGCGCAAGTGGAGAATCTTCTGACTACTATATCTCCGAACTTCAGAATTGAAACAGGTCTGGTGCACACAGGAATTTTCCAAATTTTTGGTGAAAATCGGAAGCGAGACATCGGAAACCGGAATAAAGTCCATATCTCAAAAACGGCTCCAACGATTTTCTTCAAAATTACTGTTTAAACACTCGATTAGATTTTCTTTCGAATGATATAGTTTGTTAGTTCATGGAAGTTGATAGGCGTGTTGTATAAATAGCTGAATTTTAGGACCTGCAAATGCGTCCCTTTCACAACACGGCTTTATGGATATTTTTCAAACTTGCCATATTAACCCTCTTTTAAATATCATTTTGTATGTAATTGTTGTTTTCTGGTCAACAATTGAATATGCCAAGTTTTGGTAAATGTCGGTATTTCAAAAACAGCTCTAACGATTTTCTTGAAAATTGTTACATAAATTCATTTTAGATATCCTTTCTCATACTTTATGTGGTTATCACGGGAAAATTAATAGCCCCTGATCAGATAGATCAGTTTTGAATCTCGGAAATTGATGTTTAAAAAATATATATATATTGGTGGAGTTTTTTTTTTTTTTTTTTTTTTTTTTTTTTTTTTTTTAAACTCGTTATGTAAACTCTGTTTTATATGTCTTTACACGTGTATTAACTTTCTCTTACCGGAAAATTTTTAGGTGTCTACTTCATTAGGTCAATTCTATGCCTTCTGAACCCATTATCTCCAAAAAGTGGATATACACTGTGTGAAAAAGTAGGAGGACTGTTGATTTTTGTAAATTATTTTCCGTATTCTTATCCTGGCTATTAAGTTTTTATACAGATTTTGTTTAACAAAGTTTTCTTTAATTTCACGTAAAAATGAAATCGCTACTACAAACGCTGATTTATGTATTGTAGAAAAACTGATATTCTTGATTTTGAGAGTGTAAAAAACGTAGGACACTTTTCGAAATTTGTTATTTGACGGACTGTGCGCGAATAAAAGAGTAAATAATGAAATTTTTTTAACTGCTTTTGTTGAGGAAAACGTATTTTGTTAAAAATTGCATTGTCATTTTCTTTTCAGACTGCCTGGAAGAATGCCTTTAAATTATTTCCAAAAGGGGCAAATTGTTACATATAAAATTAATGATAAATGTGCTAGACAGATTATTCACATACTGCACGTCCTCCTCAATACAGCTTCTAACTTTATCAGAAAGCCAGATAGAAATAGTAAAAGAAAGAAGACTGCTAGGCCTAAAAATTTAACTCCTTAGGACAGAAGAAAACTTGCTCATGAGCTTAAAAAAAAGCAGTAGAAGTTTCGCAAAGGTCCAAAATCAATCGGGACTTACTCATGTGTCAAGGCAAACAGTTTGCAACTACATAACAAGATCCAAATAATTAATTTTCAAAAAGCGGAAGCATCATCCAAAGTGGAAAAAAACGCAGATTGAATACCGTTTATCATGGGCCAAGTAAAATGTGTCATGGACCTCAGATGGGACTTCTATAATATTTCTAGACGAGAAGAAGTTTAACTTAGACGATTTAGATGGTTACCAATAATACTGGCATTGTCCGAGTAATGCAGAAGAATTTTATTCAACTCGACAAATGAGAGGGGGGGATGATGGATTTTTAAGCATTTGGATATGGAAGAAGAACAAGTCTGGTCTTTTTCAGTGGTAGGCAGACATATACAGACTATATTGAAGTACTGAATTCTGAGCTTCTTTCTTATGGCTCTGAATTAGGAGGAGAAGAGTGGATATTTCAACAAGATGCAGCCTCCATTCACACCAACAATGGAGTTAAAAATTGGTTCTCTGCAAGTAATGTGAAGGTTTCAGCAAAGTCAGCTGAAAGCCCTGATCTTAACAACGTAGAAAACATATGGCCAATGCTTGTTCGTCAAGCATATGTTGGTGGGAAAATGTTTGAATTCCTTGCTGAACTTCGAGAAGCTTTGAATAGCTCTAGGCTAATTTTTGCCAAACAGGAATCCAATATTTGTATGATTCACTTCCAAATATAGTATTCGAAGTTAAAAGAGCTAATGGGAAGAGTATTACTTACGAATATCGCTTACATTTTATATTTTGTATTACTGTCCTTCTACTTTTTTTTACAGAGTTTGAAAACGTAGAAACTATTTTTGTTGTCCTTAATAATTTATTTTTGAAAATAATGATATTGATACTGATATTTTCTTGTTAAATGATCTTTAAAATGTTAGACATAAAAATAATTTCATTAAAAATAAAAGATTCCTTTTTTTCTAAAAATATCTAGTGTTCTTCTACTTTTTTTACGCAGTGTAATACGTGTAATAGTGGGTAATGGAAGTCGTGTGGTTGTTTCACGCTAGTTTTTTTTTTTTTTTTTTTTTTTTTTTTACTGTAAAATGAATTTTTTGTTGTTATTCAAATCTAGATTTTGCAGCTTTTCGCTCTTTTTCCGCTTTCAGCGTATTTCAGAATTCAAAAATAGTTTCCTTTATTATCTTAATTTTCAAATATTCCAGAAAATGTAGCAAAAAAAAAATTCAAAAGTGGTCTCGATGGATTTTAATTTGATGCCCAGATTTCTTTCGTTAAAAAGGGATAAAGTAAGTTATTATTTAAAGTTGTCTGGGTAACTATCAGTGACTCGAGATAATTCCCGTTTAAACAATTTTATTTCCATGTAAAATATAAAATATCCATGTTAAATACATAGTGATTTGAAAAAAAAAAAAAATGTTTAATATGTGAAAGAATTATCGTTTTAAAAAATACTCCTTCAGCAAGATAAGGATTTTTTTTTTTTTTTTTTTGTCACTCTTATAGAAAAAAATGGCAGCTTAGTTTTAGTTTTATGCTTTTATCTGTATTAAATACTCTTTACAAATTCAGTTTGTTTGAAAAAGAAAAAAAAAAAATCTAATTGTTGTTTTGTAAATAAAAACACTTTTTTTTTTTTTTTTTTTTAATTCTTTGAAATTGGCATTATATGCTTTTAATATTTTGTATAACATTAATGCTTCTACTTTGAAAACTAGATGTTATAATAAACCTATATACTAATTTGCAGCATTCTACTTCCAACCGTTTTTGAGTTATGCGTGATACATACACACACTTTTACAGACGTCACGAAAAATCGTGTAAAGTCGTAGATATCTCTAAAACGGGAGCTTGTATTAAAAAAAGTTTCAGGTGTACATCTAGACATCATGACAGACAGGAGTATAAATTTGTAACATTGTACGATCATTTGTTTTTTAACTATGCAAGATACAAAATCCATTTCGCAAATCGGGATTACTATAATTCCTTAGGAAGTTAAAAGAATTCTTTGTTTAAAAAATAAAATTTATTTTGATGGCTCAGTTTCAGATTTATTTTGTCATATTAAAAATATTGCTTTTTTTTTTTTCAGTTACCTAATTGAAGTATCGTAATCGAAAATTTATCGAAAATATAAATGAATAATTTGAAAGCGATGTTATAAAAACAGTAATAAAATATACTTTCAGCATATCACATAATTTAAATTATCTTTATTCCGACGTTTCGGTTAATATTCCATCAATTACCATCTTCATGGAAATGGTGTTCATAAACAATTTAAGCCATTCTAGGATACTATAAATACAATTCATAAAGAAATTAATAGGTGATTACATAAATTATATAAAAAGTACTCTATATATAGAGTATTTTTTTTATATAATTTATGTAATCACCTATTAATTTCTTTATGACACCATTTCCCTGAAGATGGTTAATGATGTAATTTTAACCGAAACGTCGGAATAAAGATAATTTAAATTATGTGATATGCTGAAAGTATATTTTATTACTGTTTTTATAATTATTAACAGTATATATAAGTGGAATATATATTTCTTTAGCGATGTTATAATTTGGAAAAAATAAAATAAATAAACTAATAGTCCTGTGTTCTAAACTAAATTCTGCTTTTGCCAGAATTTCATCAAAATCTCTTTTTTTTTTTTTTTTTTTTTTTTGTAAGAAAAGAAAATTATTAATAATCGGTATCGAAAAAGTTGAAGCATTTTTTTAGACAAAAATACATAATTTATTTTAATTTCCATTTATTTTAATCCATGCGTAAATATGAAAATTGATATAAAACTTTGTGAAAAATTAAACTTGCAGGGTAAAATTGACATCATTATAGCTCTAAAGGTATTATTATTTAAATTCTTAAAAACATTAAAAGTGAATTGTTCTAATATAGAAAAAAAGAAAAAAATTAAATCACGATTCCTACCAGAAGTTAATTAAATTAATATTAATCATTAAGATGCCTTGTTAAGATAGTTTTTTTTTTTTTTTTTTTTTTTTTTTTTTAACGACTCTCTTTATTTTTCTTTGATTTTACCTAACACTGAAGATAAATGTTTACTAGTAGTTTTCTGTTGAAATTTTTAACACTGTATATTCATTTAAATGCATAATTTACGTAACTTTCCATGGAGATATAAAATTTCACAAAAGAATCAAAGGAAAAAACTTCATACAAGATGTAATCTTCTACTATTACATTAAAAAAAAATAAAGCCATTTTTATAATTAAATAAGAACACGCTAAATAAAAGAAAAAAGTTATTTATTTTCCGCAACATAATTTTAAAACTAAATCTTTTTAATTTCGATGACATTTAATTTAAAATTAAACTAACTTCTTCCATGGAAATTTATCTCATTCATTTTTACTCATTATGTGTGTTAAAGTGAACTTCATCAAAAGAAAGAAGGTAATATTTCAGTTTCTATTAAACGTTTCTGTGCCATATATATGTACATATATATACTGTATTAAATGTAGAAATAAATGAAGAGTATAAAAAGGTAAATATTTATTCTTCATATATTTTAACACTATAATTAATTAATTAAAATGTGTTTTAAAAAAATGTCCGTAAATTAAAAGAAAGTGATATATACATATATTATTTTCAAGTCTATAAAATTATTTTATGTTTATTTTATTTATTTATTTATTTTCTGGTTGGACTGAGTTACATTTTTAGGGACTTAAAAAACTTTTAGATTAATATTTTAGAATAACAGTATGACTTATTATAAATGTGTGGAATCTTCAACTGCATGGAATGTTCTTGAAAATTCTAGATGAGTAAAATTTATGCATTAAAACAAATAATGGTACAACAAACAGCATCGTATTGGTTGGCGCCGGAAGTAGTTATTTACTCTTTGATTAATATCAGACATTAGTATGATTTTAATTATAGACTCCTTTAAATTTTGTACTTATTGGCTTTGTCAATTTTTTCCTCCCCCCCTCCCCCCCGAAAAAAAGCCCTTTTTTATTAATTAAAATTGTAGAAAACCCATTATGATTATTTTCAAATTTTAATTCGTAAGAAATATTTTTTTTTCTAAATGAATTAATGTATATATATATATATATATATATATATATATATATAAAATTAGGAACATAATTACATTTTTATTTATTTTCTTCAAGTCTTCAAATTTATTAACAATGATTGTCTTTAAAGTACATAATTTTTCTTTTCATAAATGGCTTTGCGTAGGAATTTCGATGTATTGAGAAAATGGGAGGGAAAAGAATATATATACATATATATATATATATATATATATATATATATATTATAAATCTAATTTTTTTTTTCTGTTTGCATAAGGAATAGTATGTTTAACTCGGAAGGAATATTTTTCGCTTTTCCAGTTCTTTTGGTTGTTATGTTGAACTGCAATTCTATTCCTTGACATTTTACTATGATATTGCTCAAGGCAATAACTTAGTCTTTTTTTTTCGAATATATATATGTATACCTTTTGGCTTGAACGCTAAATTTTAGCTATATTTTGTTTATTTTATTTTATTTTCATTTTATGTATTTATATATATGTGTGTATGTGTATATTTATTTATTTGTATAATAAGGTGCTTATTAAGGATTTTACGACTGAAATAATAACCAATGTCAAATAATAAAAATGATTCCAAAACTGAGAACACTCAGTATTTTCTCGGGCATACAAAGGGATTTTTTAACCCTTTCAGCGTTAGCCGTTTTTCGGTATATCTGTTTAATGATTCGTAAAATTAATACTATGCCCAGTATAAATATGAGAATTTAATATTATATAGTACACATATTTATTAATCTTATTTTCTCAAAAAAGCAGCATATATTTCAAAATTTAGTAACACCAGCCTTTTATTTTGACTATGCATGAGAGAAAAAGACGGGCTTAACGCTTAAAGGGAGCAAAATGATAAATAATTTCTATTAATATGTAACATTAAATCGAAACTTTTACAGATTATTGTCTAACCACTTATTGAGTAGAAAAGTCAAAATATGAAAATTAATAAAAATGCTGATACCTTTTTGTACTTCTTTTTTTAATCATTATTATTTTTTCTTATGGTTTCTATTACTGCTTTATTTTAAGTAAACGAGTAAGCAAAACAAAATAAAGAAACACACAATATTTCTGTAATTAATCGTACTCTTTTGATTTCAGATATTTTGTCAAATATCTCCAAAAATACCTGATAAATTTTCTTCAAACTTCAGTAGTGTGAAGAACATGTTATGCCTCATATATGAGGTGCAAACATTCAAACCGTGTTTTCTCCTTTTCGGATACAATTTATCAGAAAACACAAAAAAATAGTAAATAATAAAATATCTATATTTGAAGTCCGATTATTGTTTGTTTAGATGTATTACTGGTTTCTAGGAAGATATGTAGACATACTTTATCTAACGAACTTCAAATTAATTAGAAATATGCATTTGGAATTTTGGGAAATTCCGTTTTGATATAATACCCGAGAAGGAAACATGTTTTGAATGTTTCAAGTGTGGATAAAACACTTTTTGAATGAAAAAGTATAAACCAACATAGCATGAACAAAATAAACAAACATGAAAACTGGTACGTGTGCAGGTCACATGACCATTAAGAACAGCTCTGACTGGCTGGCTGGAGGAATCACCATTTGAATGTAAACAGACTCTGGAGGAAGCACTTGTTGATTGAAACCTCAATTTTCTAAGTAAGTCTATAATGGGATAAAATTAGTTTTAATGAACAACAATAGAATAGTTTCGTACTATTTTATATTCTTATTTAAAAAAACAAAAAACACAAACTCTTTTTTTTTTTCTTTTTTTCTTTTTTGTAATTTTGGAGAAAAAACGGTTTGAATGTATATATTTCAGTCATATATTTTCTCATATATTTCATTGAAAGTGTTGCGCCCCAAAAACAAAAAGGGAACCAACTGAAATTCTGCTCATTCTGTCGCGTACAACTTTTTGCATTTTCACGATATTTGTTCGAGGTTTTTATATAAGTATCTCAATAATCTTAGTTATTATATTATGCAAATGAAATTTCGTTAAATGTAGTGCATGCGTACTAAAAAATAATAATAAAAATTCTCATACTTTATTAGATATTTAATAATTTTACATTCTGTTTGCAGTAGGCTGTGTCTAACGTAGTTTGTCAAAATTCCTAAAAATGGCTTTGCACTGGGTTAAATACCTTATTTTTTGTAGTTAAATAATCTGGTATGTCACTCACACGACTTTCTCTTACCCTGAAATTTAATACTATAAATATAGGTTGCAGATTAAGAGGTAAGATAACCATGTTATGTAAACCTCTTCGGAAGAGTTTCATATGATAATTAATTCTGTGTGAGGGGGGTTACCGCCCCCCTCAACCCCCTGTTTCATTAATGCACATAGATTTATATAAAATTTAATTCGGTTATTAAAAAATAATTCTCTTTTTAAAAAATAATTTATTAAAATTATTATTTGAAAAAATTATCTTTTATGATAATGCAGACGATTTCCATATTAGAGAAGTAGTGTAACACTAAATATCCAACAAAGAGTCCATTTTATTCTCAATATTTAAAAAAAAAAAAAAAAAAAAAAAAAATTATTTATGTTAAAAGAAGACATTTTTTCTGTTGTTACCAGTATATGGTGTATTTAATAATTTTAAAAGCTATAATAACATCAGTTTTATAAGGCGCGTGTCAAAGTTTAATTTTTCATAAAGTTTTTTTTTCTTTTAATTGTTTTAAACACCTCTAACTCAGTTTTATGTCTTAAAAATAAATGTACGTGCAAAACTTTTGTTTTTACTGGCATCAACATAATATATTCAATGATTTTAAAGTTATAATTACGTCAATTTTCGATTAAATTCTATTTTAATTTTACTATTCCCATGTTATAAAAGTATATATATTTAAAAAAAAAAAAATATATATGTACGCATTTTGTTTTTATTATTGGCATCAGCTGGATATTGAAAAGTTAATAATTTTGAGGGTATTATAAGGCTTTTATTTTATATATATATTACCTAATTGGAATAGATTAATTTAAACTGTCAACTACTGATCATACATACTCTCATTTTAATAGTGTAGATAATCCAGTGTATTTTCTAAATATAATAAACAAAGAAAGAAAACGCCATTATTCTGTTATTTAGGAAAATACAATTTTACACCATTATATAAATAATCATAGAACAAAATAAGAGTTAGATAGGATAAGGGATAGTCTTTAAGAGAACTTGCCATCTCTGGCTTAGCCCTGTTAAAGGTTTCATACAAAAGTTTATATTTCCATTTAATATTTATAAATTGAACTATTTTAGGTTTGTTCCATAAAATATATATTCAGGCAACAATTCTTATGGTTTATGATATACTTTTTACAGATTTGAAATCTTTAATTTGCGTTGTATTTTTTCCTGAATTCATGATCTACAAAATGCTTAAACTTCTACATACATACATATATATATATATATATATATATATATATATATAATGACTTAAATATTTTTTGGGGTGTTTAATAGAACCTAATTAAAAGAATTAGGAATGGATTTTGCAATATCTTTAAAAGAAAAAAATATTAAAAATCTAACATTTTGTGTAAATTTTTATATAGACTTGCACTTTTTAAAATTTTTCTCAAAAGCCAATTAATAAATTTCAAAATTCATCCTTAATTTTTTTAAATAGGTTCTATTAAACATAAAATAATAATAAAAATAATAATAGTTGTCTTTTCTTAAATGTTTGTAGAAGTTTTAAGCATTTTGAATATGAATTCATGAAAAATACATACTAAGAAAACGTAATTTAGAAATTTCCAATCTGTAAAAAATATATCAAAAATCATAAGAATTGTTGCCTGAATATATATTTTATTGAACAGACCTAATATATTACAATTTATAAACATTAAAAGGAAATATGAACAGAAATATTTCATACTAGCAAACCCATGCGAATTTTTCGCATTTTATTTCTATTCTTATTTACCTTTAAAGTTTGAAACACATAAATATTATATTAATTTCCCCACTTAAATAAAATTTTAATTCACCAGTCACCAAATTATTATTAGAACCAAATTAATACTGTGCCAGAGCCTGCTGGCTGGACCCTGCTGCCTTCGGCATCGTTACCAGTACAAAGATTGCAATCGATTTTTAACTGACTTCCCGATTAGCTAGCCATTTGAAACTTTTATAATAGCTCAAAACACGATAGAAATGACTATTTTAAATACTTTTAGCCAATTGTTCCGGGTTCCTCCTGCCTTCGGTAGCGTTTATATGATTCAACAGAAAATTTAAACTAGTTGGCATAGGTGGACTCTGCTCAGTTCCCCATCATATATATGTTTTCATAAATTTCTAGTACAGAACATTCTCTTAGCATGGTTATCATGTTAAGAGAAATGATTTTGACCAAATGCTTGACACAGTGACAGAAAGAAATCCCCGTCTAATAAGCTATCACACAGCGCCTAATAACGCTTGACACAGTGATGGAATGAAATCCCCGCCTAATAGGCTATCCACCGTTCACTTCGATATATTTATCTTATTCTAATCTATTAATTTATTTTATTAGGGTCAATTTCGTAGTTTAGTTTTCATGCTATTATTTTCAATGCAACAATCGTATAATGCATATTCATATGGAAAATTTTCATTTTTTTTTTTTTTTTTTTTATTTTATTGATAAAATCGTAAATTACGAATACTTTACGAAATTTTCCTATTAGAATATTTGTATTCAATCATGTTCAAACAAATATCATAAATGTAATTTTGAAGTTATATAACATATTTATGATCCTCAAAATGGAAGTTTATGCTCAATTTTGCCTTATTCTGACATGTTAAGTAAATCGTAAATTCCAAATAATTTACGAATTTTTTAAATTGGAAAAACCATAGTCTATGATATTCATGCCAGTATCCTAAATAATATTTAGAAAGTGGTTTGACATCTTTACGATGAAAATATCCCTCAAGATTGACGTTTATGTGAAATTTTGCTCTATTCAGCCATGCTAAGAAATTCGTAAATTTCCAATAACTTACGAAATTTTTATATTGGAAAATTCATAGTCATTAATATTCATGCCAGTGTCCTAAATAATATTTCAAAAGTAGTCTGACATCTTTATGATGAAAATATCTCTCAAAATTGACGTTTATGTGAAAATTTGCCCTAAACTGCCATGTTAAGAAATTCGTAAACTTCCATTAACTTGCGAAATTTTCAAAGTAGCATATTTATAGTTACTGATGTTCATTCCGGCATCAAAATTGATATTTTAAAACTGGTCTGACATTTTTACAGTAAAAAGTTTCCATTTAATGCACGTTTAAGTGAATTTTTGTCCTATTCTCCCATGTTAAGAAAATCGTAAATTTCTAATAACTTACGAAGTTTTTTAGTTCGAATGTTGCAAATGAATAGGGTTCTTGCCAGTGTCGAAAGTAATACACTGCTCAAAACAATTAAAGGATATTGTAAGTTTTATATAAAATAAAGATATAAGCGATTTTTTTTTTTTTTTTTTTTTTTTTTTCCGAAAATGGAAGAAGAGAATCACAAATGCCAATTTTTCTGATTTTCAATCTAATTTTGAGTTCGTCGCTTCAGCGGCAGCGAATGAAATTTGACTTTCAATTGAATAAAAGACAATGAAGACAAGGATGATCGGCATTCAGTGACTGCTTTGTTTCGATGAGTACGATGTCTCAGCGAAGTCATTTAACCGATTCAGAAGCTTGGAGAGTTGTTGGTAGGTTAGAAGGGGGCCAAACTCAAGCCGAAGTAGCGCAAGCCATTGGAGTGTCACAAAGTGTGATTTCCAGGATCTGAAACCGTTTTTTGAAGACTGGAAGTGCAGGCCGAAGACCAGGGCAAGGTCGTTGACGGGCAACAACGCCCAATGAAGATCGTTATTTAGTGTTAACGGCTCGGAGACACCGAAATATGAACGCTACTCTTCTCCAACAACACCTTCGCTCGGCTGCTGGCACCACGGTTTCAACACAGACTGTCCGAAACCGGCTCCATGGTGTAGGTCTGTATGCTCGCCGACCGATGGTATGCGTCAGACTAACATCAAGGCATCGTCAGGACCGCAGGGAGTGGGCAACAGAGCATGTGAACTGGAGGAGAAATGAATGGAGCAATGTTCTTTTTTCTGACGAGTCCCGTTTTTCGGTTCAGCCTGATAATATGCGTATTTTCATCTGGAGGGACCGGGGCAGTAGGAATAATCCTGCGTTCGTGCACGAAAGTGTCAGATTTGGCGTTGTGGGAGTGTTGGTGTATGGTGGCATCTCCATTGACGGGCGCACAGACCTCTACATCATTCGAGATGGACCTCTGACTGGTCTCCGATATAGGGATGAGATCCTCAGACCTATTGTAGTCCCTTACTCTGCAGCAATCGGATATGACTTCATTTTAATGGACGATAACTGCAGGCCACATCGTGCTAACCTGGTGGAGGATTTCCTTTTCGAGGAAGGAATCGTACGAATGGAATGGCCAGCGTGTTCTCTAGACATGAATCCAATAGAGCACGTTTGGGACGTTCTAGGAAGACGAGTTGCTGGCCGCCAACCACCCCCACAAACTCTCCAAGAACTGGAAAGAGCTCTTCTGGAAGAGTGGGACAGAATACCCCAACTCGTGATTAATAGCCTCATCGACTCCATGCCTCAAAGGTGTTCAACGTTGCTGGCCGTCCGTGGAAACCATACCCCCTACTGAAAATGATTTCCTTTGAAGAAAACAGCTTTTCTTTTTCTTTTTTTTTCTCATATGCACAAATTGTTTTTTTCATTTTGTATACAAATGCGCAATAAAATGCATTTTTTTCTCCCAAAGATGTGCAATTTATTCTCATATAACCTACTACGTTTGTCGACCATGTATCAATCAACTAAAAGGTTTCCCAGCCACAAAATCCACCTAAAACCGCAATATCCTTTAATTGTTTTGAGCAGTGTATTTTAAAACTGATTTGACCTCTCTGCGACAATTTGTTCTTGAGATATCGTGTACACAGACTAACAAACTAACGAACTAACAGACTAGCAGGCACCCTACAGACAGACACCATACAAATTTTGTCCTTTTCAGATTCCTCACACCTGAAAACGTGTAAAAAAGTAAAAAAACCGAGGTCGAAAATTTTCACGATTACCTAAGTTCCCCATACCTATAGTATGATGGGGAACTAAAACATGGTATATAAATAGTTCTTTTTATGTTGTAATTATTTTCTTATTAGATCATTCAGCTGAGTCCACGTGCTTAAATATTATCATTTTATTAATATTATTTTTTATCCTCGCGTGTTTTATTAATTACATCACTATCGTATCGTTTCGACAAAATATAATCGTATCTGGACCACGTTAGATAAATATTATATAGATATTTTATATGAAACCTTCATTGATGCCAAGTGAAAGGTGCCAAGTCACTTTAATTTTATTAATGTATCACAATTTCCTGCTTTGTACTTTCCTAACATACATACGTAAGTAAAGTATTGTAATCATGTTAAAAATCCAATTTTGAGATTTTGGTGTATCTACAAGTTTTGATGTCATCTGAGTTCATATTTGCTATTTTTACGGTGATATATATGTGTATGTATGTCTGTGTATATGTGAAATGAGCATAACAGTGTCTAAACGCTTTCTTCGATGGAGCTGAAAGTCGGTACGTATGTAAAAGGTTACGTAGCGCGTACCCTGTTAATTTTGGTGAATCTAGCACTTACAGTTTATGAATTTTTGAGAATCTACCACTTATAGGTATTACATCGTCACAAAGAAAAATTCTTTATCATTTTTCTAATGGATTCAAATTATTTAAAATACTATAACCTCATAACGCGTCATTCGAATGAGCTAAAAATTTATATACGTTCCCGTCGCGTGAACTGTATACATTTTGGTGAGTCTAGTACTTGTAGATTTGCACAGGGAAATAACAAAAATTTCTTTATCATTATGATCTGTGGGCTCAAATCACTTGAAAAGCAAAAGCGTTAAAATAAACAACGTACTGTATACAGAAAAATACTAGAACACCGTATTATAATATCCTCTTTTGTTTATTTAACAAGTTCTGTTACTATAATTTATTTATACAACCGTTAATTACTTATTGTTTGGAAAGTAGAGTGGAGTCACTCCAAATCCACTGACCTCCAAAACCTTGATTGGTGCCATGTTAAAGGTGCGAAGTTCCCTTAATGTTATTGGTGTATCCCGATTTTCTGTAGTTTACGTTAGTAGTAATATTTTTTATTTATTTTAATACCTTACACATTTGCAGATTCAATTAATAAAATTATTCTATTTAATAAAAAATAAAAACAATTCTAAAAAAATCCGTTTCATATGATTTAAATTATCAGAATATTATATCGCATATTTCTTTTGTGAAAACTTAATTATTTAAATTAGGATATAAATATAATAAATGAATTTTCGCAAAGAATGAGAAATATTACACGGCATTTTTTTTTTTCATTTAATTTCTCCAAGTATATTTCCTCACTCACTTAATAAGTTATTATTTTCTTGAAAGTAATTTACTTCTTTTTCTTCCAAATCTAGCCAAAGAAAAGCATCGTCATTTGAATAAAATTTTCTTTTTCCTCTCAAATGAAAAAAGAATTCAAATCAGCTCAATCAATCTCCATTAAATATAATCGACAATATTACATACTTTATGATTGAAAAAGTATCATTAACTGAAAAACCGAATAAATCATTTTAAAATAAGTATTTTTGTAATAAACTTCATCATTGTAAGAATGTAACAATTTAGATTAAGAAAAAAAAAAAAAAAAGTAATGGGTATGAAAAACTGTTTTTATTTACTTCCATAAACTTGAAGCAAATGACAGAGAAAGAAAAGATATAAAGATGCTGTTAAAGTGAACCGGTAATTAGATATTTATTTTGAAAAAAAAAAAAAGAGTTATTTTCTTTTACTCAGAACATCAGTGAACGAATGAAGATATTTCTTAAATATTTACATTTTATTTTTTGGAATTTATTTAAGGAGGATCGCTTTATTTATTTATCTGTTTTTATTCTAATTTTTGCCCTTCTAATGATGTGATAAAGAGACCTGATTAAAATAATAATAATAAATAAATAAATAAACCTCACATGTAGAGATTATATATATATATTTTTCTATATTTTTTAAGAAATAAGTGAAATTAGTATATTTCGATGTAGATATCAATTTAGGTGGAATAATAATCGTTATCGCTTATCAAGTTATCAAAATATATAATAGTTAGTCAAAAGTATAAATACAATGAACTTTCTAATGTACGTAAGAGTACCAAAAACGGACACTTAAGCTTCGTGTAGCATTAATGTTAAACTCCTCTATTATTACTGTTTTATTGAGCTAATTTTTTAGTTTGTATTAATATTTTTATGGGTGTCCGTTACTGATACCAAAAATATTAATCATGACTATTAGTGGATCCTAGTCAACTACTGGCTCATTTGACTTTTTTGCGAGACCAGTACTGAATATAGCTGGGTAATCTTACAAATTTAGAAGACGGACTGGTATGGGAATTTACTCCAATCATCAGATTTTCTCGATAACCTCGAGACAGCCTTAGAAGTTATTGTTCAATGTGTTTTTATTGAACAAATTTGTTGAGTTCGGTTCCCACTGGAACACCGACAGTGAAACAGCACTCAGTACACTGAAAAAGCAATGAAATGCACTGTGACTGAAACAACACCATAGTCGTTATTTGAAGGGTTATGTCCCTCATTACTACTCTACGAATGATCTGTGGGATTGGCGTTCCCAGATCCTTTTCAGTTTGTTCTGGTGTGTTGTATTGCTTCCGTGTGAAGTGCTCGACTTCACCACTGTAATACCAAGAGGGAAACCAATCATTCCTTGGAAGACCAAATCTGTGATTGTATGTTCTCGGGCTATCCTTGATGACTCCCAATTCATTCTCTAGCCAATTGGATATGGCGGGGGTTGCCAAATTGAGCAACAGTTCGGCTCTCTGTTACTGCTTATTTTCTCTGAATCAGATGACTGTCACTCCTATTTTAACGCTGGACTCGTCATTCATTCAATACAAATTATTTATTAAATTATCTGCCTTTATAAATGCAGACGATTTTTATCTGACAGAATTATTTATGACTAAATGCCGAAAGAAAATAAATTTTTTGCAATAAGAAATACTTTTTTTGTTAAAAGTTTAAAAAGAAGAAAAAAAAAAAATCTGTAACTTTGTTTTAAATTATCATAGATCTATACTTCAACCATTCGTTTTAAAGGTATTGATGAGATCTTTCGAAAAATACCCATATTGAAAATTTACATGCACAAAAATTTTTCCTAGTTAACTACTACTATTGTCAATAATCCATATCCATCATTTAAAATAACTCTCATTAAATACATTTATACGAAATTTTGTCCTATACTGTCACGTTACAAATTTAGACAAAATGCGATCACAGAGATCTGTAAAGATGTTTATTAGTTACTGTTGATGAATCGGCACATGATCTTAAAAGAACTAGTGGTTATCAGGTTCAACATCAATCCATACAAAAATAAAACATTCGAAAGCAAAGTTAGGAGGTGACTGATCATTTTATTTAAACATTTAGAAAATATTATTGAATGGATTTCAGGGATGTGCTACAATTAAAAATACTGTGAGAGAGAGGTAACTTTTTAACGTGTATTCAAGTCAAGAGATAATCTTAAAGTGTTTTTGGGGAGAGAGAAGCTAGCGCACGACTTGCCCAGCCAAATCTGGCAAGCCTGCCAATCACCTGATCCTGGAGTCGCCAAATAAGCGCCAAGTGTTATTCTTTGTTTGTGAATTGAAATGTATATAAACTTTTAAATTTTGAGAGTCGGTTACAAAATATTAACCCTATTGTTGGCGCGCTTGTTTTGAGCCAAGAGAATGAGGTGATTTATGAGTATTGTGAAACAGGAAGTGGATAATTACTTTAATATGAGTCATTTAAAATCTATTGCATCAGGTTAAGTAGAGAATGACCGTTATTAAACTGAAATCATTAATATTGCGTAAACACAAATAAATTATTATATCCGATGTTGAAATACATATACTTTGAGAGTCTTTTTGTTTAGGAAAATCTGAGAACAATTTTATTTATAAGAATATTAAGCTAATTTATATCTCTCAAATGATAAGTTATTAATAAAGTATTACATTTAAAATCCAAATAAAAAACGAAATCTTTAATTTATGAGTTCTATTAATGTGATTCCAAAATGAATGAAGTTTAGATTTAATAAAGTTTTATCTTAATCTGGTTTACGTAATTAACTATATAATACAATTAATCTATTTTATTTTATGAATGAAAAAGTAAACTTCATTAGGATTCGGAAAACTAATATGAAATAAAATTAATTTTAAAACGAAATTTTCTCATGAAAAATAAAATAATTTAATTATTCAAAATTTCAAAGTAAATAAATTAAAAAGTGAAAGAATGTGTGAAAACTCCTTCACACATATCTATTGAGCAATTTATCCAAAAATCTAATCCTCCCCCACAACCAGAAAAAGAAAAAAATTACCTCTCGCTCACTTAACACAGATGATATATATCATAATAACAATAAAGTATCCCTTAATTTTTCATCAGAATTATTATGAATAATATAATGCTATACAAAAATACTAAATAATGTTTACATAAAAATGAGATATTCTTAATTTGAATCTTTATAGATGTGGTATACAGAATTTACTTATTATTAAACATTTCCTTTCTCATGAAGTGCACAGACAATAAAAAAGTGTAAAAAAATCTTGAATGTTACATCAGGTGACAACAATGCTTGTAACATATTTAGACTTTGGTTAACAAAATCCTCTGTAAGAAAAACTAATTAATATTCATATCAATATATAAAATATACAGTGATGCAGATTAATAAATTTAGAAATTTATTTAGCATAAAATTATATGTTTTTAGAAAATAAAAATTCAACAAAGTTTTTAATTTTAATCAAATTTCATAGAATTACTACTATTTTATCAACACCTATTCTTCATTAACTAAAAGAAAAATTTTAAATATTGAGAACATCAAAAGTACTTGTCCAAATCCAGAGGGAATGTGTATCTCAGTAGACAGTGAAATTGCCAACTGGTTTGTGAGGCCATGACAAGATCACATACCGAGAAAAGTGTAAGAAAAGTCAGAAGAGGCTTACAGGTTGTGCAAACATAAGTGTCACAACAAGCATTCTGACAAGACATATTTATGTCGTGTGTATGTGAAAAATGACTATGGAAGAAAATTTTGTAAAAAATGAGAAAAACTCATGCCAAAAGATTTAAGGATCTAGAAATGGAACAAGCACTGACATACTATAAAATATCATTTTTTTATCATAAAAGAAAGGTAAGTGTTATTGATTGCAACAAGCTTTAAGTAATTGCAAGAAAAATTTTAAATCAATTTGTAATAATAAGATCTATATTTGTATTTACCCTAAATAAACATTTGGGGAGAAATCAAAATCTATTAAGTTTGTAAAAAAAAATATGAATAGGTTACTTCTGTTTAATTAAATGACATAATTAAAATTAATATCAACAAAAACCTTTTTTTTTTTTTTTATTATTCAAAAATATAAATTTCTATTTCTTTATATTTTATTAAAATTATAAGGCATAAAATCTTAATCTTGAAAAGAAAATACACCCATTGTCATGAGATGTAAGATAAACAACTGTTAACCCAGTGGTGGCCAACCACCAAGCCAACTAATCCACCATCTCATAACCTCACCATTGCATTTAGTCGTCACCAAATGCATGGGTGGTAATTAAAATAAGCATTCATAAAATACAAAATTTAAAAGAATGAAAATTAAAAAATTTTAATACTTGTGGTCCTTAAAAAATATCTGTAGGTCTTGTTGATAATTTACATGTCACAGCAAAAATTTACATTCTGAAAAATAAATGATGTTAGTCAAATGCACACACTCAATATGATACAAGAAAAATTCTTTGTTTTATTTATTTTCCAAAAGTTTTGTTTGTTTATTCTCAAACAACATAAAAAAAAATGTCCATTATTAATATCATTTTTCTCTTTTTATTATAGTCACCTCAAAAAAAAATTTTTTTTATAAAAAAAACTACAGATCTGTATGTAAAAAGTGTAAAATAAAAATGTCGACAAAATAAAAATAATAATCTACAAAATGTAGAAAGCCAACAGGCATTGAGAAAAATAAAAGAAGGGCCCTTAAATAATACAAAAGCAGGAATTTTTTTTTATATCCATTTTTTATATAACCATAGCATAAATAGCCATGTATATCCTGCATATACCTGCTTCATTAAAATGTGATACAGCTAGACCACATAGGGGAACTGCACACATTAAATAATAATAAACTGATCAGTAAAATAAAAGCAAAAATATTGCTACAAGCAGGAAGTGCACTTATTATTATTATATATATTTTTAAAGTTTCTGTCGATCAAAGAAGTGTCACATAGCACATCAGTAAACATATAAAATTGAATAAATGTGCTAAATACTTTAAGACAAAGTACCCGTTCATATTTCAATTAAACAAGTACATAATAGAGCAGCAAAAGCAATGTGACAATATCATAAAATAAAAATCTTTTTATCTCTTTTTTTTTTATATGTGCATGTACCAACATTCCTTGAAAACAGGGCAATTTTTTTTTTTTTTTTTTTTTTTTGTTCTTAAGTAGGAAAGTTCTTCGAATAAGGTGGTTAATCATTCCATGAATTTTATAGTGTTGTATCAGTAAAAAAAAACTACTAATACAGACATTAATTTTCTTAGTTAATTAAAAATATGTGTGAGCAACTTATACAGTGTGTGTGTGTGTGTGATATAAAATAAATGAAAGTATAGCTAAATCAAGACTATAAATAAATATAGATTTACATGAAACTTCATTTATGTAAGTATTTAAAGATTGTGCATAAAAATGTGTTGTAATTTAAATGTCATATTTCCTAGAGATTAAAACAACAAAAATAAACTTTCAAATCTCATAAAGTATAAACAAGTGTTCAGGTAAAAATGAATATTTTAAATTGCATAAAAATACTGAAAATAAAATAGGCTTTGTTTCGTGTAATTTTAATTACATTTCTGTATTATCACTACTAAAATTTAAAAACTTGATGGACAAGAATATCAAAATTAATAGGCTGTGTTTTGTTGAAGTGATGTAACTTTTTTTTGAAAAAAAAAAATTTTGTCCTAAAATTTGAAACATTGTGTAAGTGAGAAAAAATGTATGTGAAACAAAAAAAAATCCATGTATAAATTTAGACTGATGATTCAAATCAGATTTACAAAATTTTCCATATACATGCAAAAATAAAAAAAAAATAAAAAATATATAAGTGTCATTTAAAGAATAAAAATGCTACAAGTTCTCAAACACAGTATTTGAATGAGAAATGTTTAATTATATGGTGTAAAAATGTGTGTGTAATTCTTGTAAATAACAGAAATATTTTAAATACACGGCTAGCATATAAGCTAGTTCCACATGTAAATATTTCAAAAAAAAAATTGTAAATATGTGTAGATATTTCATATTGAAAATAGTCACAATTGAACATATTGTATTTTGTGATAAGACGAAAAAAATTGCATCAATTCCATGATTTGGTTATAATAGAGAATATAAAATTCCTATCTATGTTTGTGTGTATCTCATATATTTTAAAAATAAAAAAAACACTAGAAAATAAATATTGTATAACATATAAAGTGAAAAAGTGGCAATAAAACTTAATGTCAAATAATTGTATGTAAGAGTAAAATTGTGTAAGAAGAAAAATGTGTGTGTGAAGTGCACCCATGTGCATTTAACAAAAGTAACCCTATAGCAAGGCTAGAATGACTAGATTTACATGCAAGGTTACCCAAAAAGTATTTATATTATAGTGTATAAAATTGAATAGTTCCTTTTTTTTTATAAGGATTTTACATTAAGAATGGACAATAATATTAAACAAAAAAATGAAGTATTTGTGAAACTTATTTATGAAACTTTTTTTTTTTTTTTTTTTTTTTTTTGTAATAAATTGTGTATGTGGTATTATGTATGTACCAAATTAAATAAAATATAAGTGTATATATGTACAGTTACCAAAACATCTGTATCTCGAAAAATTACACATTCATGTGAGTCCTTAAAAATGATTTACAGTGTTTGCAAATTAGGAAAAAAAAATCACTGTGGAAATAAAATAAAAATATGTTCAAGTGCAATAATAATTTTTCTTCTTTTTTTTTTTTTTTTTTTTTTATATCCATAATATGAAAGAACAAGAAATTTGTAATTAACATTCTGCATCATTGATTAAAAAAATGATAAAGACTCTTTAACTTTATTTGTTTTCTCGTGTATGTGTGAACAAAACCATTATTTGAAAACAAAATTCAATAACTAATACATAATGGCATATGATTTCCTTTTTAGCTTGAAACCCTTATGATTAAATATGTTACCATGAATTGGCACAAGTTTAAAAAAAATTTTTTTGTTTGTTTTTGTATAAATCTCTATATTACCTTAAATAATTCATTGCCATTACTACTTTTAAAGATGTATCAAAAAGCAATTTATCTAATTAAAGTAAATTTTAATCATAAGGCCAAAAATAATTAATTGAAAAAAATTTTTGAAAGAAACTGCAATGCTTCACAAAAATGTCCCTTTACCCACTGTCCATAAATAAAAAAAATAAATCGATCCAGCCGAAAAGAATTGTCTGGACAATGGATAATAAAACAGAAAACGTCCCATACACATAAAGGCCTAAAAAATGCATGAGCCATCCTTCTGCAAAACACTACAACCCCACACAAAAATTACCTTAAATTTTGACTAACAAAATGAAATCTTTGCATTAAAAATTTAAGAATTTATAAGATTAATGAAAAAATATTCAATAACTAGAATTATGAGAAGACCCTTAGCAAGTCTGTGAAAAAAAATAAATAAATAAATAAAATATGTATATGATAAAAACATGAGATACAAGTGTATATCACTGCATTGATGTGTTAAAAATACCACAGGAAAGGTAATTTCGTTTTATGTGTCCATTCTTCCTTTTGTGTGCTATGTGTAAGTGTAAGAGAAAATTAAAGGTCATATTTCATAATTACAATAAACCTAGAATTATACAATATATTACATGACCGTAAAAATTATATTAAGGTTGTGTTTTGTGTAAAAGGATAAAACTGATAATGAAAATGTAAACAAAAGAATTCCGTTTTTTTTTTTTTTTTTTTTTTTTTTTACACCAGCATGTCATATTTTATGTGAAATAGGAAATTGTCAATATCTACCCTAACCAAAAATCTCACCAAGGGAAAAATTTATTATTATTTCAATAAATTTTCAAATAAAACCCTTTTAGAATATGCAATAAACATAAGTAAAAAAAATAAATAAAGCAACAGTATTATTAATATATAAATAAAATTTAACACATAATTCCAAAACCCATTTTGTTAACTTTAAGAAAAAGGAATGTCACCGCTAGCAGAATGATAATAAAAATTGTGTAAAAGAAAAAAATGTATTTGTGAGAAAATTTTGAGAAAATAAAGTGTAAATGATACATTTGCAACAACACTATTCTCAAAAATATATGTATTATGTGTATTGATATCTACCAGCAATGACACTATACAGTTAAGAGTCAAATGAGGGTATAATCCAAACTATTATTATTATTACCATAAATTACACCTAATAATGTAAGTTCAAATAATTTTTTTTTTTTAAATAAACCCTCATGAAAATATCATTATAATAACATATGTAACTTTGAACCATCATGGGTTAAAAATATTTTTATAACCACCCTATCATTATAAAAGAATTAATTGTGTAAACATGCACCATCAAGGATAAAAATTAAATTATCCCAGAATTATTCCTTTACAAATTCCAAACCACAATATACAATGAATATACATATATGTAAACTTCCTTTTTTTTTTTTTTTTTATACATATATATACATATCTATTCAAGAAAGTTTAACAAGTGAAAATTAAATGGATGTAAAATATTGCAAAGATATAAA
The DNA here is from genome assembly GCA_963930645.1 of Salticus scenicus. NCBI lineage: Eukaryota > Metazoa > Arthropoda > Arachnida > Araneae > Salticidae > Salticus > Salticus scenicus. The sequence goes on along the minus strand of OZ005650.1, from coordinate 61,043,086 downwards.
TGTAATCATGCACACCAATATATTTTTAAAATAACTGTTTTATAATATTCGTTAAAAATTTTAAAACATGCTATGAACAAAAAAAAAAATATATACATAAATAAAAACGAATATGTCATTATTCATTTAAAACACACATTTTAAATAAATGAAACGAAAAATTACTAAGAAGTTAATAGATATTTAAAAAATGTTCAATACAATCAAATGAAAAAATTTACGCAGTCTATATTGCTCTCCATTCTGAAATAAAAAAATCAATGTACTCACACTACCTGCTACTGGAGGATAATCAAAAATGTTTAAGAATACGATCACTGATGAGTTCTTAATCGACGAATCCTAGATTGTTTTTAGAAGTCTGTGCACGTTCTTTGAGTCACATTAATTTTATAAAAATAATCCCTGTCCAAACGTTTCAGCAGTCTTTAAACTCAATCATTGAAATTTCCAGAAATTAAGAGGCCTATAGCTGCACATATGAAGAATTCTCATTTTAAAAACAAAGCTGTTTTCCAAATCAAGGATCGCTAATCATCAGAATTCGGGGTGAAAGTAGCACGGCAGACGCGATGAGTCAGCATGTCCATCTGTTCTTCTTCCAACTGGCCTGAGTGAAGCATCGTAAAAAAGGGCTGCGTTATCTTAAAGAGAATCGCATTAGATGAGAACTTTTCTCCTTTGCTATTCAAAAGTGAAGCAGGCGGAATGGAGGTCATTAGCCTTTCCTCTACAGCTGACACGGAGTTCCGATATCTTATGAGGCCTTTCTCATCCAAAAGACGAACTCGGACAAGAGATAAGACTTCCAGATGGGTTTTGATTCGACATTTTTCAAAAGCTGGCAAGCGAAGTCTGTACACGCAGGTGCATCTCAACACAAGAAAAATATAATGTCGATTACTTAGTCCTTTCTTCCGTATTTTATAAGGTCATTGAAGTTCAACTTATTAACTCTTTGATGTACAATGTCCATTACAATATATTCAATCTTGCACTAAGAAACACTTGACTATTAAAAACAATTCTTTCGGATGAAACAAAATTATAAATAAACAGTTTATATCATTAAGAAACATACCCTCTCTCTCACATATATTGAAGCAGGGATCCCCGACTGGCACGTAAACCAATTATATGTAAAGATGTTTATTAGTTACTGTTGATGAATCGGCACATGATCTTAAAAGAACTAGTGGTTATCAGGTTCAACATCAATCCATACAAAAATAAAACATTCGAAAGCAAAGTTAGGAGGTGACTGATCATTTTATTTAAACATTTAGAAAATATTATTGAATGGATTTCAGGGATGTGCTACAATTAAAAATACTGTGAGAGAGAGGTAACTTTTTAACGTGTATTCAAGTCAAGAGATAATCGTAAAGTGTTTTTGGGGAGAGAGAAGCTAGCGCACGACTTGCCCAGCCAAATCTGGCAAGCCTGCCAATCACCTGATCCTGGAGTCGCCAAATAAGCGCCAAGTGTTATTCTTTGTTTGTGAATTGAAATGTATATAAACTTTTAAATTTTGAGAGTCGGTTACAAAATATTAATCCTATTGTTGGCGCGCTTGTTTTGAGCCAAGAGAATGAGGTGATTTATGAGTATTGTGAAACAGGAAGTGGATAATTATGAGTCATTTAAAATCTATTGCATCAGGTTAAGTAGAGAATGACCGTTATTAAACTGAAATCATTAATATTGCGTAAACACAAATAAATTATTATATCCGATGTTGAAATACATATACTTTGAGAGTCTTTTTGTTTAGGAAAATCTGAGAACAATTTTATTTATAAGAATATTAAGCTAATTTATATCTCTCAAATGATAAGTTATTAATAAAGTATTACATTTAAAATCCAAATAAAAAACGAAATCTTTAATTTATGAGTTCTATTAATGTGATTCCAAAATGAATGAAGTTTAGATTTAATAAAGTTTTATCTTAATCTGGTTTACGTAATTAACTATATAATACAATTAATCTATTTTATTTTATGAATGAAAAAGTAAACTTCATTAGGATTCGGAAAACTAATATGAAATAAAATTAATTTTAAAACGAAATTTTCTCATGAAAAATAAAATAATTTAATTATTCAAAATTTCAAAGTAAATAAATTAAAAAGTGAAAGAATGTGTGAAAACTCCTTCACACATATCTATTGAGCAATTTATCCAAAAATCTAATCAGCATAAGTTTATGACAGGGTCCAACTAAATACCAAGTTTGGTTAAACTTCATTCATTGGTTCGGGAGATATAGCTTCCACAAAATTTGTGATAGAGACACATAGACTGACTGACTGACACACATTTTCTAAAAACAGTCAAATCATGTTCAAGATATCCCAAAACGTGTAAATCCATCGAAAATTGGAGTTAGAAAATTTTCACGAATCCAATACTTTCTCTATATATACATATAGAAAAAAGTAACAATGCTTTGTGTACAGTGGGACTTGTTTATTACGAAATTTTACTACAAACTTAATATATAAATTCGAAAAAATAATTTTCCTAAATGATTGTTTTTAAATTAAAAATAGAAAGAAGTGACCAGAACTGGCCAATGGTTAAAGTGTTACCTTCCAGCATGACGGTGCTTTGTCCCAGATTGCAATGAATGCCAGCGAATTACTTATCGGCTATGGTTGGAATGTTTTGTGTCACCCACCATATTCACCAGACCTGACCTTTTCAGATTTTCACTACATGAAATCACTTTAAAACTCTTTAAAAGAACAAGAGTTCACTTTTTAAAGCTTATAAAACAGTGCATTTTTAATTTCTTTATAAATTTCCAGACCAGAAATATTGCAAAAAGACATAGGACAAAATCGTACTTATGTAACTCAAAATGATTTTATTATAATTTTTACACTACTTTATTGCTATTTAAAATATATATATATATACATATATTGCAGAACCACATGATCCATCATATAGCATAATTTTAGGTTGATTTCTTTAGAAATCTACCTATTGCAATCACTTCGTTTATCTATCTATCTATCTATCTATCTATAATGAAAATTTTGTCATCACGATAACTCCCGAAATAATACTGCAAACCGAACCAAATTTTGACAGTGAACTGATCTTATAAATATCTTGGATGAGTTCTTTAACCAAGTTGCTCCGACTTTTTATTTTCAAGTGGCAGCCACTTGAAAATTTCAAACCGACATTGTAAAAAGCATATTTAAAGCAAGATTTGCTTGAATTTTGTTGTAAATACAGGCCACATAAGGGTCTCAATGAAGTTTATTAATGAAGTTTATCCGCCATTTTTAATTAAGTGGCAGATATTTTAAGTTAAGCGGGACCACTTGAAATCAGGCTACCACTTGAAAATTTAAAATCACTATAACTTCCGAAATAATACTCCAAATCCAACCAAATTTGGACAGTGTCTTAACTTATCTTATAAATAACTTAGATGAGTTTATTAACCAAGTTGCTCCGCCATTTTATTTTCAAGTGGAGACCACTTGAAAATTTCAAATTAAAATTCCAAAAACCGTATTCCGAATTTTTTATTTTTATTTTGATGTATACATAGATTATACAGATGTCTCAAATAACTTTATTATTGAACTTTATCCGCCATTTTTAATAAAGTGGCGGATATCTTAAGTTAAGCGAGACCACTTGAAATCAGACTACCACTTGAAAATTTAAAACCATGATAACTTCCGAAATAATACTCCAAATGGAACCAAAGTTGAACAGTGTCTTATCTTATAAATATCTTAGATGAGTTTGTTAACCAAGTTACTCCGCCATTTTGTTTTCAAGTGGAGACCACTTGAAAATTTCAAATTTAAATTGTAAAAATCGTATTCCGAAATTGTTTGAATTTGGATGTAAATACAGACAACATAAGGATCTCAATGAAGTTTATTATTAAACTATATCCGCCATTTTTAATAAAGTGGCAGATATCTTAAGTTATGCAGGGCCACTTAAAATCAGGCTCCCACTTAAAAATTTAAAATCACGCTAACTTCTTAAATAATACTCCAAATCGAACCAAATTTGGACAGTGATATTATCATATAATTATGTTGAATGTTTTCACTGTGCAACTTGTCCCGACATCTTGTTTCTAAGTTCCAGCCACTTGAATTCAGACTGCCACTTGAAAATATGCCATAACGATAACTTTTAAAATACTAAACTGATTCAAATAAAAGTTGGATAGTGAACTTATGGTTCAAATATGTAGGATAAGTTGACTTGGTGACTTGATCAGGAAATTTCATTTCCAAGTGGCGGCCACTTGAAAATTTGTCATTATGGTAACTTTAGTAATACAGAACCAATTCGCTTCAAATTTGGGTAGTGGATTTATCATTCCAGTATCTCAGATAAGTTCGTTGGGCATCTCACTCCGCTTTTTTTTTCCCAAGTGGTGCCACCTGAAAATTTCTTATGACGATAATTTTTGAAATACTGATTTAATTTAAACTAGAACTGGACAACAAATATACTGGATGATTTTGCTGGGCAAGTTGTTTTGCCATTTTGTTTCGAAGTCGCAGCCACTTAGACTGCCACTTGAAAATTAGCCATAATAATAACTTTTGAAACACGGCACTGATTTAAACCACAGTTGGACAGTGAACCTATGCTTCAAATATCTTGGATATGTTTGCTGGGCAACTTGCTCCACTGCATTGTTTCCAACTGGCGGCCACTTAAAAATTTCTTATCACGATAACTTTAGAAATACTTAATCAATTCAAATCAATGTCGAAAAATGGATTTATCATTCAAACAACAAAAATTTAGAAAATTCACGTAACTCGTGAACCAATAACGTTATAGCGTCCATCTTTGGTATATCGATAATAAGTATTTTCTCGCCAAAAGCCGCCAAAAAAGTCGCTATAGGGAAAAGTCGCCAAATCCATTACCTGCGTTATTGGATCTTTTTAATGCGTTTTTAAGGAAAAATTGGGCTATTTTAATGCTAAAACAAACTATAAATGCAGAAAACTAACATTTTATCAACTTACTAAGCCTCTTTGAAAAAATTTCTAAAAAAAAAAAAAAAAATAAAAATAAAAAATAAAAAAAAATTCAAATTTGCGACGATATCTTAGATGAGCAACTTTCTCTGCCATTTTGGTCGAAGTGGCAGACACTTAATTTTTCAACACGATGACTTTTGAGATTTTGAATGAATTCGAACTATATCTGTGCAGTAGACTTATCTCACAAATACATTTCATGTATTTATCAACTAAACTCACCATTTTTTTTTTTCAAGCGCCAGCCATTTGAACATTTTAAATTCACATAAAAAGGTATTTATGAACCAATTTGCTTAAAACTCCATATGTGCACAGCCTACATCAATATTTCTTCCAAGTGCATTAATAATTTGTAGCCGCCGTTTAAAATAAAATGACGTCTACTTGATAAGGAAAAAGAAATCAACCTACCCTTCCGAACAAGCCGGAAGGACCTTTTTATTTATTTATTTTTTTTATTTTTTTATTTTTTTTTTTATTATTTAATATATTTGGAAACAAATTGAATAAAAAATTTTTTAAAAATAATTAAATATGTTAAAGTTTGTAAAACATTATAAGTAATTTAAATAATGAATTTATTTTTAATCTTTAATTACCAAATATTCTAAACTCTAAATTAACTTCTACTAAAAAACAAACGAAATAATGAATAAAATATAAGTAATAATTGCAGCTAATATTAGGCGGGGAATTTTTAAATATCTTTTTAAAACCTGTAGTTTTAATTTCAGTTCTCTTTTTATAAATAATTTTATTTAATAATGTTTTTGCTTTTTAGTTGTGTTCAATAAAGATTTACTATCATTAGTGATTCTTTTGGAAAAGGAAAATTAGATTAGTAAGCAAATTATAAATGAATTCATAATTTTATTTAATTAAAACTTATCTTTTAATGAAAATTATACGAAAGTTATTCCATTCCTTCCAGAATTTCCCTATAAGTATTTATCATAATAATTTTTCCAATTACTTATTAATCTCACATTACAAAGATACTTTAGATACGCGAGTACTTAGTTAACATTTTAATTACTCAAACAAAATCTTAATTTCAGAAAATTAATTAACTTCTTTGTTTCATGCATGATATATCTCAAGTTTGCCGCTTCTTTTCTTTTCAAAGTTTCATTAAAGTTTCCGTTTCTGGAGAAATTTAGATTATTTTAATCCGACTTCAAAACTCAAAGGTTAAGTTCCTGTGATTTAATTAAAAGAAGACTTTTTGTTCATTTTAAACTCCAGATTATATAAATTTATTTTCTTGAAATATTTTTTTCGACACGATAACTTTAAAAACGAATAATGTTTTTTATAATCACATAAATGTAGTATCCGATGAATAAATTTAATTAAATTCATATGAAGTTTATATTTTGATTTACAATTTAAAGTGAAACAATTTATGCATGAAAGTAAAAATGTTTACGGAACAAGTAACATGTAATTATTTGAACTTCATGGTGAATTCTGATTCCATTTTGAATTATCAAATATGTATATATAATTTTTAATAAAATCACACAATCAACTGTGTGAAGAAAATCATATTTATTGATTTTTTTTTTTTTTTTTTTCCGACTGAGTGAAAATGATTTATAAATGATGATTTTATTAAAAATTGTATTTCTTTCTCCCATTGTTTAATGGTGTTTTCCATTTCCTGCGGCTTATTTCTGTTGAGCTATCTAAATGATAGACCAGATTGTTTCTGCCTAAAAGGTTGTCTGAGTGAGTAATGCTGACCGGGATGTTGGCCTGGATAGCTCAATTGGTAGAGCCTTGACCTTGTAAGTCAAAGATCCGGGGTTCGAATCCCGGTCCAGGCATTATTTTCACTCAGTCGGAAAAATAAAAAATTTCAATAAATATGTTTATATAAGTTCATTTGTAGTTCATTAGTTAGTTGGTTAATTAAAAAGAATATATTCAAAAGATGCTTTATAAGTTAAAGGTTTCAAAAATGTTTAATATATATATATGTTTTTTATTCTTTAAAATTATTTTCATAATACAGTTGCGATGGCAGAACTATTCGTATTATTTTTCTGGAAATGTTGTTAAACCCTCCTTTAGGATTCTTGGTTCTAATTTAGGATTTTAGATTCTTCAATATTTGAATTGATTTTTGAACTCTCTTAACTTATTCCATAATTCTGGGCCATTAACTGTACTTTTAACAGCTTACTGATACTTAATTTTTACATGTGATGTATGATAAAGATCATGTTTTCAATCATTGTTTCTTTTCATTATATGCGAAATTTATCTTTCTTGTTTTTTTTAATTGGGAGTTTAATTATTCCAGTATCTTTCAATTATGAATAGGATTTTCTCATTTTATTGGTGAGTTAACTTTATTGATATCAGTTTCTCTCTTGTTTTGTCTGGGTGAATGTTTTGGGCCTGGCACAAAGAAATATTTAGCTTTTGCTATCTTTGCGATAGAAGAACGTTTACTTTGCATGTTTGTATTCTACCAAGCCCCTGATGAAGTTAGAATGCAAACATGTTATTATCTAAGTTCAATTTGTTTTATTTAATTTTTATTTGAAATTTTTTCAATTTTTATTTTTGGTTTGATTTGGTTAGTCTAATATACTGATCATGTTAATATTTGGAATTGCTGATAATATTTATTAATCTTTAAATTACAACTGTAAGCTCTGATTATCAATATATATATACACAATTCAGATACATAATGCTCTATAGCATGTAATTGTTGTATTATACAATATGCTATTATACAATTTAAAGTAAAAATATTTGAATAACAAAAGGATTTTGTAAAATCTTTAATAGAAATTGTACAAGAAAACTGGAATAATGATAGACTATGAGAAAAAATTGTTGGAAGGATCTACGGTTTCGTTCTACGGTCTTTTTTTTTTTTTTTTTTTTGTTCATTAAAGGTGAATAGAGCGGGATCTACGACTTAAAATATTTAATTGCTGAAAAAGGTTTGTCTAGAAAATGCTTGTACATAGTTTAATTATAATAATTTTATTTTTAGATTTGTATTTGCTATAAACATTTGTGATTATTTATAGACATTAAATATAATACATACCTGGTAACATTTTAATCTAGTCTGGAGTACTGTCAGCCCCGCCCTTTTTTCACACCAGTATATTATAAGAGCATTTTTCTTCTTATGTAAACGTAATTACATATTGAAGAAAATTTCTCTAAAATCTGACTGGTGTAAAAAAGGGCGGGGCTAACAGTATCCGGAATAAATTATAAATATTATCATACGTATGATAATGTATTTCTCTTCAGGAAAGTTATGTTCGTTTGTTTAATAGCTTGATAGTTATTGACTAAGTATTTTGTTTTGAGGAATAATGAACATTTTTTTTCTGTTTTATTGTTGTAAAACATTACGAACATATGCACTAAAATAATAAATATTAAAATATTAAGTAGACTGCACAACGTCATATAGGGTATCACAACGAAATCACGCAATTTACTTTCTCTGATAGTTTTCGTAATTATTTTTATCGTAAAATAAAACTTCTATAATTTAAAGCGTGTCAGAAAACAAGAGCAGAAAACTTTATATTTAAATTAACGTTTATGACGTCTAAAACCAGAAAAAAGTAGGTAAGTGCAGAAATCGTGATTTTACAGAAACTTTTTTTTTTTTTTTGATGTGACAATGTCAATTGACTTGAAAATGTCACAATAACGTAACTTACCGAAGTCCTTGGTGTATTATTGGCAGACTTGATCCGGGCAAACGCAATGAAGTATAGCTGACGCTGTTGGAGTGGCAATAAGCTCTATTGCAAAGCTGTGAAATTGATTCCGAGATTTAAGGAATGTTATCCGTCAACCAGGGCAAGATTGGCCACATACTGCCACATCACCTGATGACCGATTTATCCTGTTAATAACTCGTCGAGATAGAGCAGGCAATGCTACAAATCTGCAAAGAAAGTTGCTTTTGGCAAAAAGATGAAAGGTGTCAAACCAAACAGTTCTAAATAGGCTTAATCAGGTTCGTCTCCATGCATGAAGACCAATGGTGTGGATTCCGTTGACCTCAAGATACTGTGGAACTCAAAACAGGTGGATTGCTGCACATCGAGATTTTATCTGACGTGATGAGTCATGTGTTGTTTATAGACGAGTTCCGAATCAGTGTGGAGTGCGAAAGAAAGCATGTTTTGGTATGGAAGGAAAAGGACACTGTAGATAAAATTACCTTCCTTCGAGATAGATCACATTACAGACGAGGGGTTGATGATATGGGCTGGAATCAGCATAGGTTGACGAACAAACATGCTTATTATTCGGAATGGCGGTTTGACGCACCAAAAATATGCGGACGAGATAATAAGACCTCTTGTCGTACATTTTCTGCAGTCATTAGGATTATTTTATTTTAGCAAAATTTCATATGAATGAACATAGTACGATTTTTTTAAATTTTTTAAATGTGAAACTAAAACAAAATACTTGTGATAGTTAGTGTGAGCCAGGAAAATATTTCCGCATCGTTTCCCACTTTAGAAGGTGTGTGTGTAAATTTTCAATATGAATATCTTTAAAAAGAACTGGATATTTAGGTATTTCAATATTTTAAAATAAAGGTGAAAACGTTCTGAATTTGCCAAAAAAATATTTGCTTCGTATAAATCTAAAATATTTCCCCTCTTTGCATAAGAAATAGTGAGTTTAACTCGTAAGAAATATTTTTCTTCTTTTTTTCTCCCTGTTGGGGATATATTCCTCTGCAATTCTACTCTATACCATTCTACTGTATTATTGCCAGAGGCTATGACATTGTTTGTTTGTTTTTTTTTT